>JAOXNZ010000177.1:11246001-11257696 GCA_028566095.1 Kryptolebias brasiliensis | reverse complement strand
CACAGTCACCAATGACAGATGGAACAGACCCAGAGTCCTCATCTGGACACTCCCTCCTCTGCCAAATCTCTGAGCAATCCCCCCCCCACCCCCCCACACACACAGACACACACCCTAACTTTTCAGGCTCGGCAGCTAAATAAGACTGAGAGAAAACCGAGCAGAAGTGAACAGAAGGCTAGTGTGCCAATTAGACCAGGCAGGAGGCTTGTTTCCTGTGCTGCAAGAGAAAGTGCTGGAGCTGCTTTGAAGGTTCTGCTCCTTCTCCAGGCGATCTGAGAAGAGACTGCAGACAGTACTTCCTGCCAGTTTCTTCCTCTCTGCTGTCATGACCTAATACTACCCACAGTTTGACAGAGCTGCAGACTTTTATTTGAGTAACAAGATATTACTTTTGTAAAAGACACTAGGACTCTGTATGGATTAGCAACTGGAGTATCATTATCGGTACAATTTTTCTTCTTTTTTTTGTGTGAATTTTTATAACTGATAATTGTGGAGAACAGAAGTTCCTCCACGCTGTTGCTTTTTCTTTCACAGTGTCTCCTGCCTTTTCTCTGCCAACTTATCCAGACTGTCCTGTTACTAGGACCGCCCCGAGACAGCCTGCCCTGGCAGCTGCCAGATTCTCTGTGCCTGCATGTCTGCTGGCCGTTCTGAGACGCCATCTGCATTTCAACCAGGGATGATGCAAAAAGAAGAGAGGAGAGGAGCTTTACGCGTACAGCAACACACACCTACATCCAAACTCGACTTGTGAAAACCAAAGGGAAAAGGATGCTGTCAGCCAAAAGTTTAAAAGCACAGAGATGCTTTCTAAAATCATCACAGAGTTGTGTTAAAGGGGAAAAAAATGTACTTTTTCAACTTTATATCATGCTAAAAAAGGACTTGATGGGAAAGCAAGCATGACCAAATATCCATTACATTTGGGCTGAATTTCAATCAAACTCTAGGCCAAGAGGTCCAAGTCAGTTTAATATCCTCATCCCAGAGGTATTTTAATCCGCCCCTCTGAAAATTCCCCTCGTCTTGGGCATGAAAAACATAAATTATTCATGACCAGTATCAATATTTCAAGATATGGACTAATCTAATTGGATTAAAGACGTGTTTAATGAGGCCTTGCGTGTCTAAGAGATGCATATTTTAAAACCTGACCATTTCACCCGGTGTTTAATCATCGCTGCGATTTGCTCATTTTCTGCGCACTTTGTGGCCGCTGAGGCTTAATGAGGGGAGGGAAGCCTTTGGGGCGTTTATGTACTGTAAGCAGAACAACTTTTTATTGAGTTGAAAGAAAACAAATATGCAAAAACACACCAAAAAAAATAATAACACTGAACTCATGCTAATTATACTTTCTTGTAAATTACCTTTACTAAAAAACAAATAATCACAGAGGACCCGATTGTATCTGCAATTTCAAACAGGATTTTAAAACGTATGGGAGTAGACGCACACTGTTTCACTGGCAAAAGCTTAATTTAGAGAAACATTTTCTTTGTTTAGTTAGAAAGCTAAAAGCATTAACAGCTGTTTGCTGTTGCAATGATAAACGTAAAGTCATCCATCTTTGCCTGCAGAACAGCTTCTAATCAGTGCAGTGTGACAAAACAAGACCAAGTGCACCAAGTGCAATTCATGACTTTCGTGCTTCTTCTCTTCTTTCCTATATTTCAGTTTTTCTCCCACTATCGTTTATCGTTTCCTTCTCTTCTTTACAATTAAAACAAAGTCACGCATTCTTTTCTGCAGACACAATGCACTACTGTATTTTTCTTCCCATGCAGGACATCATAATTTCTTTCACAGCTTTCAATGCTTCTGAGGGTCTGGGGCCACCTCACATAATTATAGGTAAATCTGCTGTAAATCATTTCAGTCCCCAAAGACCTACAGTTAGTTCCCAAAGTAGCACTGGTAAGTGTCTGGGATAATAAAAATGAGAGAAAGAGATACTCTGAAACATGCAGTTAGTCTGACAAATGGTAGAAAAGAAAAAGAGGGTTGGCAGACAGACAAGCAGAATCACAGATGGGCCAAGGCAGACAGACTGAAGTAGTCCTGAGTGCAGACTTCTCACCCTGAATCCAGAGGAATTCTTCTTTGCTTCAGCTTTCAGTCGCGTTGCCTTTAGGACAGACTTTGTCTTTTTGTAGTCCTGCTTACCTGTAATAATGAAATAAGTGTGAGAAAAATAATTGATGAGCAAAAATCTAACCAGTGAGAGTTTCGGCTCATCTGAACACACAGATAGGACCGTTTCTGTTTTCTGACCACGGCTGGCACCACTGTTTGGATGATTTAGACTGATATTTATTGTAATGGTTTTCTCTATCTGTATGAATAAAATCATTATTTTCTTTAAGCCTTCCCACCATCAAAATTTGGTGGTGAGACTGTCTCACCTTATAAAGTTGGGTAAGTAATAAATGCACAAAATATACTTCATTTTAAACTTAAGAAAATTCATCCAATGGAAAACCTACTTTTTTCATTAAATAAATATGAAGATTTTAGTTCATTTAAGAGTGCAAGTTTAGTCAGTTTTTCCTGTGTCAGTCTTCTAAATAAAGCACCTGCTGTCTATAGCTTTTAATATAGTTTATTTGAGAGTGGTGCTTTTATTTAAAAAAAAAAAGGAAAACTGTTTTGTTTTTATTTGCTACAAATCCAAAGCCACAGTAGCAGTGACGTGCTTAACGTCACTGGTAAACAAACTGAGTCAATGGAAGACTAACAAGCGTAACACTCTAAGTTCCAAATTTCTACAATCACATTTGGCCATAAGTCACAGTTTGTAAAATACAATAAATCTTTTCTGGCCTGAGCTGCACACAGCTCACCTGTGCAGCTTACTCGACTTCCCAAGGGATCGATTCTCAAGAGTGATACTTGTGGGCAAACTTGCCACCTGGCAAAGCGAGTGCGAGCGTGCTTAACATGAGGCAGAGCCGGCTGTCTGGCTCTAATTAGAAACAACACACTTCAGGGAAAGGAACTTTGCTAATAATAGGGTGAAAGGTAACAGCTTGCTGAGCAGTGCGAGTGTGTTTGTGAAAGAGAGGTTGTTCGGGTTCTTCAGCCTTTGTGACATTTCTAGTCCTAAAAGGTGGACAAAGTGAAAAGACTTCAAGTGTTTATTGCAAAACTTTAATTCAGGCTTTAATATTAATGTGTAAACGAAAATTAATTGTTGAAATCAATATCAACATGTAGCTCAGATTTTCACATGACTTGATGATGTTTTTAAACAAATGTGCAGTATTAAACGAACTGTTAGGCCCTAAAATAATAAAAATAAAAAATAATAAAAATTACTTTAAACAAATAAATCTTTATCATTTAGTTAAGAAGCTTTTACTTTCTTTGAACTGCTGATGAGTAAAAATGGACCCCCTTAGTTTTGACAGGCAGACCACAAACTTTATTCCACTCGCATCTTCTCACCTCTCAGACCTCCTCTACCTTGTTGTACATGTTCAGATATCTCTTCACTTTTGGTTTTAATCACATTGTGAAATAGTTCAAACTGAGGCCGACATTAAGTCGTTTTCATCTCACTGTAGTCAGAGACCTGGGCCTTTTGGCCAAATATTACATCAGCGCTACTCATAATTGGCTGAAACCTCAAAGGCAACACAAGGGTGCAACTAAAAGGAGTTTCAATAGATTTAAAAAAAAAAAAAAAAAGTCTTAACATCTTTTAAAAATGATACTAAGTTAGATCACACAAATCATACAAGTCAAGGTGTAATGTAAACTTGAACACAAACTCCAATATTGCCTCAGTAAACCAAACATATTGTGAAAATTCTCTAAAACCGTTAAAACCATTTGCCTATTACAGGGTACATTTTGGTGTGATACAACTTGATAATTTGGGGATTTCTATTGTAGGTAGTTCTATGTAACAAATAGCAAATAATGCTTTTCGTTCTTCCTTTTATGAAGTTCCAAGCTAGTCAATGTGGCATGATCCGGTTAGATGGAACCAATGCAGGGGCCACATCTGAAATCAATGAGTGGAGAAAAAAAAAAAAGAAAGAAAAGCTTTTCAGAATAGAGGTGCAAAGAATGATGTTTGTATGCGATTCTGAGGAGCTGTGTTCTGCCATTTTATTTGTCTTCAAGAGAAAGTTTTACAGTAAAAAGGAAATGAAGTACAAACCTTACAGTTAAGCAAGTGCTCAGTCTTATGACACACTTCCTTTCTGAAAAACTATCCTTCTCCCCGTTTCCCTTTTTGAAATCTCAAATTTAGTTCCTATTTCCTCTCTCTTTCTCCCTCCATTCTCCAACTCCTTCACCTCCCACTGACTCTGTGAAGGGCTAATAGAATTGGGGAGTATGTTGCCAGGGGCAGACAGCAAGCTAGTGGGAATTCATTAGGGTGGGGTACTGGATGTTTCCTCCACTTGTCAGAAAGTGAAGACAGGGAAATTTGGCTGGAGTGCACCTCAAGTTGTTCACAATTTTACACAATACGGCGCAAAGATTATTGGACTGCAAATAATACATGATGCTAAATTAGTTATTTAAAAAACAGTAATAGATACAAGATTTAAAAACAGAAACTCAGAAACACAGTGAGAAGTTAAAAAAAAAAAGTATATGAATATCCATATTTTACATGTTTAAGTGCAAACACCCCTATAAGACCTGATTATAAAAAAGCACATTTATCCATGTATCCGCAGCTTTGGTAGTTGTGAACTTTCCATTAAATTACATTTTACCTATTCACAGATGAACTCAGTCGCTCCTGTTCAAGCCCACTAGCCTTGCAGTGGTGTCCAAGAATCTTTAAATATATATATTTTTTTGGTTTTGGATGTAAAGTGATGTCATGAAAGCATGAAAAATATTTTGGAAAAAATGAAGTAATTGCAAGCATTTCTTAAGGAGAATTTGCAGTAGTTAAATAAAACTCCCTAATGGCAAACACTTGATTTCAGAAAATATTGTAGAAAATGTGTGCCAGTTGCACAAAAACAACAATGAACTAAGATTTAAATGTGTGTTACCTAGAATAATATTAATGCAAATCTTCCCAAATATGCTCAAGACCGGATTTTTTTTTTTCTTCATTTTGGGGCTAAACCTGATCTAAAGCTACAAAAAATGTTATCGAATACTAAACTCCACCACAATCCAGAATATTTGTAATCATCTGGTAAGAATCATTCCTTACCTGGGACTAAATAAGAATAATTACAAAAAGTCTGTGACTAGTTTAAGAATAAATACTAGAAAATGACATCAGGTTTAGTTAAGTATTATTTTGTTATTGCGTTAAAATGCTAAACTCAAAGCAATGAGCTGGTTTTCTTTTGTTATATGGGTGTGGAGACAGTACATACACACACAGTTCTGATGAAATTGCATTCGGCTTATGAGCACTCCTATTTATCATTGCTATTCCCCTGCTGCACAAGAGCAGCAGAAACTTTCTGCCACCAATTATCTACCTGTGTTGCACTACAAGTCACTATCTCATCCACTCCTCCTGGTTTCAAGACGATTTTTCTGTTTCCATAGTGTCAAAGCTTTGGCTCTAGGCCAGGAATACTGGTGCTACATGAGCACCAACTCTTTTCTTTCCAATAGGTGCTTGTGAACGCTACCCAATGTGTTGCATAAACCAGCTGCCACTGTAGCTACATCAATGAACAGTGCTTTAAAGTTTCTTTTCAAACATTGTCTAGAATCTGCCAACAATTAATAATCCTATTTGAAACGGCGTGGATAAATACTGTTTCAGTGGCATTTATTAACGCTGCATTCAATTTACTTACAATGTTGAATTAATGACTATGACTTGGATCGGGTAATGATGTCACATCCAACTAAAATGGGTTCCAGTTAAAAGCCGGAGAAACAATTCTGTTAATTGTTTCAGTAACTCGGCTAACTAGCATTACAAGCTGCTAAAAATATACATTTCTATGCATTCAACTTCGGTAGCAACATGCTACCACAGATTTTCATACACAAGGGAACCAATTTGGATTCTGAGGTCTGATCTCTGACCTCTTGAGTTGGAAACCTGACTTCCAGCTGAACTTTTTCCCCACTTAGACTGTGGAAATTCCAACCCCTGAGTACAAATAGTACACATCATATTACCAGCACCTTTGAATCACACAGATTATTAATTACAGAGCATTCATAAACATCAACTGTTGTTTACAACAAGGTTTGAAAACTATATTTGTGTATCAGGACATGAGGCCAACACTGAGATCTGTCAACAACAACAAAAAGAAAATAGAAAAACAATTATCCCTGTTCTGTTGTTCTCTATGATAATTCTGAAAAAACTACAGAGGAAAAATAAAAATACATTGGAAGAGACATTAAAAGTGACATGAAAGCGGTTCTTAGAAGATTTTAAAGTTGCTCTAAACTGTCTCAAGCACCAACCTAAAACAAGTACTCGTCTGAAACAGGGTAAGAGTGTACCTGCCATTGAATTCAAGGAGGTAGAAGTGGTTTTGTTCTCCAATCTACTTTGTGTTTATGGATATTTTTCTTGCTTGTTTGCCATTGCATTTAAATGATGTCTGATGAGAGCATTGAGAAATTAATTTTTATCTTGATCCATTCCTGTGCTTAGCATAATGAGACAGGTAGGGGGTATTAGCTAAAATTAATCACCTATGATTGAGCACTCAAGGGAAAGATGAGGGGTTTGTGACTTGCATATCATATAAATTGGTCCCATTTAATTGAAAACAAAATAGAAGTAGACATCTAAGAATATCACAGTTTGAATGATAAGTAAATTAGATAACTATAGGACTACACAGAGTTGGACTGTTGGAGCACTTTGCATAAGATGGCTCGCTCATTTTCTGTGACTGGTTGAAGGTTTATCCAATTACAGCGAGAAAAATTTTGGTCTGTGCCCACTGATAACACTCTGTGGATTAAAAAAAAAAAAAAACGAATTGAAAGGTTTTAGACCAATTTGCATTTGTGCGTGTGTCTAGCAATGCAAGGCTACTGCCTCTCTGCAATCAAACAAGCGTGACCTAAAGCCAGAATAGCTCAAAGAAAACAACTATAATTTTTGAAATGCTAACTTTCAAGTGAAGTTGGGTAATGAATTTTGAAACAAGGTTTTTACACACAATTGTAATAAAGGTAAAAACAAAACACACAGGCAGGTGGGTGTGTGAAGACAAACTCTGACGTACTTGAGGGATTCTGTGTGTGTGTGTGTACATTTCTGTCTGTGGGGTTTTGTTGTCTAACACATGCACCGAATACAGAGTGATGGGGTGATGTGGACAGACAGCCCACAGTCCAGTACACTCTCGGAGCCCTGGGATAATTTGGGATACACACTGACAGCATGTCTGACAGACTCTCCCGCTTTGCTTTTGCCTTTGTGTCTTTCTGGGATGGCAGTCAAATAGTCAGGAACCACATGGTACGAATTGCTAGCATCTGCCAGGATGAAGAAAGGGCGGTATAACTGGAGGAGTGATGCCAAACACATACAAGACATTTATTTGTGCAGGAGATGAGCAGTCAACATATTCAGTTTATGTGTTTCTTTAAGCAGAACTCCAAAAAATAATCACGCTATACAAACAAAAAGAAACAGACAAAGTTATAGCCTTGCTCCTGGTAGGAGTAAAATATTTTACTTAGAAAAAGCTGATTTATTTAACAGGATGAAATGAGACCTTCAAAAAGGTAAAACCTACCAGCTTCATTTTCTGGACTTGAAATTTCAGGCATCTATCTTTGTAGACAATTTCCTTCCTGTTTTTAACAGACAGCAGCAATTATTACTTGAACAGAGTGAACACTTCCATGAAAACTACAACCCAACCTCGCTTGAGGGCAGCCAATTATAACAGGCTTAATAACTGTATTTAAGAGAAAAGTGTCAACAGTGGCCTTTTGACGACCATCCAACATGACAAAAGCACTCCAGCAGAGATGATGGTACAGCTCAACAACCACCCTGGACTTGCAGCTAAATGAATAAGCCACTTTTTTACTATTTAAAATTACTATATGCGGCCCGTGCTATCTTGAAGGATTACATTTTTTCTCCACCGTCTCCACTGCTCTCAGGTTTTCCGCCATTAGTGTTAAACAGTGGTTTACTAAGATTGCCTGATATTCAATCTTTTAGAGAAGAAAAAAAAAATATGTGTGTTACATATTTTTCAATTGATGAGATGTGCAAGAAAAAGAAAGCAATAAATGAAGAAGAAAAAAAGACTTTCTGCAGGGACTGTTAGAGCTGGTATTGTTACGTTATACCTTGGTCTCATTTGTTGAACCTGCCATAATCGCCAACGCTTAAGGGATATCGGCAGGCTAAATTGTCCTATTCTCCTGCCTCAATATGAAAAAATATTGGAGGCTTGTAAAGTAAAAAGGAAAAGATTTCTCAACAGGCTGTCACATGTTTCAAAAGAAACAAATATTGCAGTCAAGCTAACAATGTCATTCTTTCTTTTTCCAAGAGGAAATAATATAAAACATGAGCACAGCTGAAGAAAGGCTATTTGAAAAATGCAAAAAAACTGAAAATATTAGCTTGAGAAACATTCAAGCCATCATGTACAATCTTACTACAGAAGTAAAAGCAGGAACTAAGAAACTAATCTTAGGATGTGATTCACCAGGGGCCAACAAGCCATTGAGAGGAAAGTTTGAGAATGATGCAACCAATGGCACAATGACATAACTGTAAGCCATTTACAGAAAATGTGACTTCTGAAAAAGTATAATCTAGCCTTTTATTGGTGCTTAAGAATATAAAATAAATATCCTAAAGAACTTATCTATATATATTGATTCTGCAGCTTTATAACCTGTTAGAGAGTTTAAAAGCACTTTTGCAAGTTAGACAAAAAATGTAAGAAAAGAATAAGCATGTATGCATTTTGTTTTATTTATTGTTCTTTTCTTAGGGAAAAAGTCAACTTTAGACCTTTCAAACTTCTCAGATGGGAGGCATTTTATGCAGGCATAAAATATTTACATGTATACAACAGAAAAACATCATTTATATAGTTTCTTTCTAATAATCTGAGAATAAAAGAAACCTGAATAGTATGGAAATCTGAATTGTTTGTGCAAGCATCATTTTGACTCAACAGAATGAAACGTTTCAAATTATCAATAAATTATCAAAGTTCCTGTCTGATGTGCCCTTTGGTCTCTTTTTTGTCATCCAAATATTTTAAAACTCTTTATCTTCATATTATTCTAACTCAGACTGATCTGATCCTGTGTTTTCGTATCATTCGTTTTCAGAACTGTGTCAGAAAAACTTGACTTCTATGTATCAAAAAAAACTGCTGCTGTTTTGGAAATGGTACTACTTGTCAAACACTGAATAAGCCACTGTTCCTTAGAGTTACAAAGAGATTTCAAAATTCTCATTAATCTAAAATATCTTGTTATTTTTAAAGCAAGCACGTCAATTGTCTGCACTGTCATTTTCTCCTTCTCATTATTAACGCTTGTAAATTCACGCCCTTGATGACAGTCACTGATCAAAACCAACAGTGGGATCTTCACTGACAGTCTTTCAAATAACTGGGTTAAACAATGCCCTTGTATCAGGAACTGGACAGCTGTTGTGCCTAATAGGACAATTTAGTTGTATTTTATGTAAACAAGATGCAACTCCTGGGATCTGAAGTAAAATCTTTAAAAAGCCTAAAAGGCTTGTTTGTGTCACACAAAGCTGCTCACAATTATCCAGCTTTGCCTGCAGCAAGCATTAGGGTTTGATTCACAACAGAAAAAAGGGAACAACAACAAAACAAGAGAAATAAAATCACAACAGGAATGCTTGTATTTGCTTTAGTTAGATCATTGTGATGTAAAGAAAAACACAGGAGAGCTAAATATGACAGGATTAAAATGGCATTTAGCTTTAATAGAATAGCAACAGACAGCATACCAAAGAGGCAGTTATTTAAGAATGGTACACCGTCATGGATCAAATGAGCTTCTGTCAATTCATCTCCTAGGTTTAAATACATCAAACAACTCATTTTATCTTTAGTAATATTAATGCAAAATGTAAAGGTTTCCAAAGCTCTGCAAAAGATGACACTTATTTCTCCAAAGCCAAAACTGACAACGGTCTTGCGTGAAACTGAATGTGATTTATTGTGTGTAATATTGGCTTGTTTCTATGATTAATGTGTTGTGGTCAAAATGCCCACATAAAGCTGTGAGTTATGGGTTTGGCTGAAATGGAGTTACACAACAAAAAGCAGAGAAGCTTCAACAGTTAAAAGAGCATCATGAATCCATTTACAGAATTTACTGTTTTAATTATCAGTTAATAAAGTTAGTGTGCTTTTGATTCAATTTTAAATTAAGCAACACTCATGTCGCCACAAAAAGAAAAACTATAAATTCTTTCGATGACTTTCCAATTATTCATTATGGTATGCATCTGAAAAATAATTGTCGTTACACAACAAAACAATCCATCAACACTCGGATGACAGAAAACTCACCAATCTGCTTTCTGTATTGATCAACTGGTAATTTGGCCGCACTGGCATCCTTCCTGCCCATTCTCCGTTCACCGCCTAGTAGGAAATGAAAAGAAAAAGAAAAACAACTATCTGAGTAAAAAAATTTTTTTTTTTTTTTACACCTGCATCTCTGCGTTACACCTGAGTTTTTAGTTTAATCAAATCCAAATTAAGCTCCGTTCCGATTGCTGCGGTGAGAGATAACTTGTGAAATCTGCAGAAAAAGACTCAAGTAATTGCACAATCATATATAGAGAAGAATAGTCAGTTTTGATCAGCCAGATGGTTTATCTTTCACATACATCTGGTGCACATAATTAAATTAATTCTCACCACCTTCCATGTGTGTTACATTCTCAGTGTGAGCTTCCTATCAGTCTCATTTAGTATAATGTCATTTCCCTTCACACCATGATCTCACTCTGATTAATCTGACAGCTCTAAGGTAAAATATGAAGAGAAGAAAGAAAGTCGTTTTCTGCTTATTACATTTGTGTAAAGAATAAAGACCTCCATCCCTGTTTGTAAAGATTTTACTGCTCTTCTGGTAAACTTTCTTTCACAGAGAGCTAAAACTGCGTGTGTTTGTTTCTTACATCCATCCAAGAAAATTATGTTTCTGTGAGCTCTTTATTCTAAAAACCTGACAGACTTTGGCACGACACATTAGGGGTGGTGATATCCAAAATATACTCAGTGTGTCACACATTGTTCAGTGTGAGATGTTTTAAATTATTATTATTATTATATTGTGACCATCGACTATAACTTTTTATAGTAATTATTCTCACTCTCTTCTAATAGGAGTATCTCACTGGGCTTGGACTGTTGGGAGACTTTTAGGGCGACACAAAATTGCGAGATAATTGCAAGAAAATGGGTAAATTTTTTGTTGCAGTCTCACTGAATTCTAAGTGTCCGTGACCAAGCAACCAGCAAGCCATGTGGATGTATTTTGCACAGATATTATGTAAAAAAAAATCACGGTCTTATTTTTGCATGACTATGTTGCAAAACTATTCTACACCATGGACAATATTTTGCTGCCCACATCGTAACCGCCTTAGCCCACTTTTTAACCACCTTTGCAGGAGCCCCCACATTTTTATGATCTACTGGAGGGCACTTTTGAAATAAAAAGACAGATCTGAACCAGCTGT
>JAOXNZ010000177.1:11204693-11215720 GCA_028566095.1 Kryptolebias brasiliensis | reverse complement strand
AAGCTCCACCTTGTGCCAAGAATGCAAACACAGTTCTTACTCTGGTTATACAGGGACCAGAGAGCCCATAAAAGCGGGCGATCTGGTTCAAATAGCATATCATTAAAATTGGTAGAGCATTTTTGTCAAGTTCAAATGATGCCAAATGTTTTGGTGTGACATTGCAAAGCTTCCACTGATTGTTGAGGGTTTGTGAATTTTGTGCAGCAGTGAATGTGTACGGAATCAAAGCCTTCTGCAGTGACAGGGTACCACCCGTAACAAAGACAGCCTTGTAGCCAAGGCCTGATCTAACATATACTAACACCCCCACTATATACAGCCCCTCCACCCCAAACCCAGTTGGCCCTCTGCAACTCAGAGCCTAGAAAGACAGTGGACAGTGGAAACGCTGGACCTCATCTCATCTCTCTAAGAGCTCTGTGACCCTGTGGCTCCCAGCTGCATTCACGCCGCCTGACACCAAGTTCAAAGTCATTTCTTCACAATGTGTGAGTGGAGGTTTGGGGGGGTTGGGGAAAGACTAAATTAGGGGGTTTGTTCAGAATGCTGTGCAGTTTTTTTGTGTTCTTTTGTGTGTGGTGTCTGCGTGCACAAAAGCATGTTTTGAAATACATATGAGTCCATACTGTATGTGTGTCTTTGTGTGTTATGACAGCCCCCGCTTAACTGAGCTGAACATCTGTCACAACAGCCTGCTCTCGGGTCAATCTACTCCACGATCGACTTTACCAGAAAGAAAATAAAAACATTCCCCTTTTCTGCAGCTTTATAGCAGAAGAATGATATTTTGCAGATGTGGTGCAAAGAAACCCGTAAATTGTCATGTGTCTAAGAAAATGTTTAATTTGAAGAGAGTTTTGTAAGCAGTCTCTTAAAAAAAGTGATAATTAGTGTCACAAAAATAAGCCAAAGTAATTTTAAGAGACAGAAAGGGGCCATAGAAACTGCCTTTTACAAGCAACTGTAAATAAATCTAATAAAAATAGCACCTTTTAAAGAGCTATCTGGTCAACAAAACAATGCATGTTGTCTAAGAGGACATAGAGAGATGTGAGGGTGAACAGATGTAGGTTGATGCACCTCAGAGGACTCATCGTAACCCCATTCTCTCCTCACCATTTATTTCAACACAAAGGCATTTTCTTCTGTCTACAAGACCCATTTAACACATGAGTGGCAGCGAGCTCGCAAGAGAGGCGAGGGTTCATAAAACTGATGTACCTCGACATCAGCTGACCTCTGTCAGACAGTTCTGCCTGCCAACGCTTTTCCCTGATAAATGTGGCGCGGTTTCCACTTCAACTGATCGCAGGAATTATTCTTTTATCAGATGCTATTACTAATACTAATGCAATTCAGTTTAAAAATGTGTTGTTCTGAGAGGCCACTTTGTGCATTCAAGATGTGTATTTTTTTTTTTTTCTTAGAGGTGGGTAATCAATGATCTATTTGAGAAGAACGAGTCAGGAAAATTAGTATTGGAGTGTTTTCAAAGCGGATGGATTTCAGTCAATGCACTCCATGTAATAAAAACGGCACTTTAAAAGCACTGAAAAGTATTTTTAAAGGAACGATGGGGTTAAATAATACTTGTCAGTATGGCATGCGGAAACTGAAGATGTATTATTAACTCTGAACAAGATGGAACACCAAGTTGCTTAGTCAAAGCTCACACATTTTTGACATCTTCTAAAATGGCTTTCCTTTAAACTAAATTTGAGAGAAAAAGTTGAAACATTTCTCTTGTAGAGCACCATTGTGTTAAAATACTTGATTGCTGTTTGTCTTGCTGTATACTTGTGCAACCTTGCCATAAAAGGTGTTTACTTTTTCCATATTTTGTAAATCTTTTTGTTTCTGAGCAACATTAATTGTACTGAAGACACCTTGAGTTGCATCTTTTTTGCTTTCAGCTCATTAAATAGGAGTTCTAACTTGGGAGCAAACTCATGCAAAAACCTTGACTGGACTTACAATTCAATAGACGCTTTAATGAACTGAAACAAAATTGAGGCAGTGAAGCAAAGAAGAGCTATCAACTATTGGCTTCCTTGGCAGTTTTTCAAAGCCTGCAATAAAGCCTGGGACCTTCCGTGTCATTGCCATGAAACTAAGGCTTTAATTTGTCATTGTGCGCAGTGCCAGAAAAACATGCCAGCAAAGAAAATAAATAAGACACAAATGAGTTCCTCTAAAAAGAGCCACGGTATATAAAAGTGAGCAGAAGTAATTGACAAAATGTTCTTTAATAGGCTTTTCATCGTGGCTGTCTGAAATGGCGGCTAAATTTCTGCTAGCACATTAATTAGTCAAACTTTTTTCTTTCTTTTGCCATCTCTCAGCTCTGAAAAGACTCTATGAAATTGCCACCGCCCAGCACACAAAGAGAAAAGCCTTTTATTCCGCTTGCCTTTCACACAGGCTGTCGACAAAACAAGTTTTCTGCAAGCTATTTAGGACCTGAGACGAAGGAAGATTCAGCAGAGGCAAAATCTGTGTGAAATGGCTTGAATTAAGTGTTCCAGTGTTTGCATTAAGAAGTCTTTTTCCTGTATAAAAAAATAACATATAGAACTACTTGTAATGCAGAAAAAACACTGATACATGAGCTAAATATGATTAATTTCTGAAACTGTTTAGAATGAAATGGTTTAAATTAGGATATTTTGCTAAATCAGGTATAAGAATAAAGAAACAGATTTTCTTCCTGAATGAAATTTAACTAGAACGTTAACTGCACAAACAGTATAAGGAATGACTAATTACAGCATTTTGCTGCTGCACCAGATCCACCTATGCTTTTGTTCCAGTTAAGACCAAAAACAAGCTGCATGTGTACCATAGACATTGCTCTCCTGTGTCTCCATACAGCTCAGAGCTTAAAGCTAAAGAGCTCTGATGGCATAAGGCTGTACAAGGGCCAAAGACCCAGCTGGCCGCCAGTTCCCAGTGGCCGGCCCAACCCCAGGACTGGCATGAAAGGGCCTCTCAGACCTCTGGGGAGTGCTTAGTGTCTTGTCGACTATTGTGGCCCTAATGGTCCCCCGCAGTCCCACTCAGTATTCATGGCTGGCCATTATGCTGGTGGCGAAACCAATCAGTTTGTCACGCCTGTTGAAGTTAAGAGGGGACGTAGCCTCTTGTTGAAACTAAAACAGCGAGTAGAGCTCAGGGCTCAGATTCGGACACAGGGCTCTCTGCTTTGATTCTGACTAAGCCCATTACCCCTCGTCTATTTGTCTTCTCATTTCTGACCCCAACCCCCTTTATTTTTTTTTCCTGTCTGTCTGGTCAGCTGCAGGACTGTAAGGGGTTGACAGCACCCTCCAGGCCTACCAGAAGTTGCCACCTGTCCACTTTCTTCAAAATGAGGGGTTGAACAAAGACCCAGCTGATAGTCATAAGGCTGAAAGGCAACATAAAACACTCAGCTGTTTTAACTCGGAAGTTGGATCAAGATTGACGTCACACCATTGGAAAACCAGTGTGGATTAGGCTAACAACTACTAACAATACAAGTCAGTAGCATTGTTTTTGTGTGCATTTTATGCATTTAAGCATTGTAGGTTGCACAGCTCTATGGTGTGATGTATTTATTAAGATATAAACTGAAATAAATGCAAATCAACTGTTTATTTTCTTTAGCTGTCACTAATTTTTTTGTGTGAGGCAGCCATCTTGGATTTTGAGATTGGGGTTGGTAAAAAGTGTTTGAGTTTTTGAGTCAAGTTTCCAACTTTAGGGGGCACTCTAGTTTATTTTTCCAACTTGAAACCATCCACATCTTTTATAATAGTAGAGCAAATACCTCCACCTTATTTCATTGTTGGGAATTGAAGCCAGCAGGAATCAGCTTATGGGAGTTACCATGTTACATGTTTAGGACCAGAGTCTGGGTGCTACAGTTGTGGGGCTTTAAGTCCCTCCTACTCCCCCAGACACAGTCATGGTGGGGGCAGGACTTACAACTTGTCCTTGTACTAGCCTATGGGGATGCTCCAACTAATAATACTAGATCCCATATGGGATATGTTAATGCTTAAAACTCATTCAAGTACTAATGGAACAAAGCATAGACACAAAAATACACTGTGGATGCAAAATTATATTGTGTTATGACTAATTGCAAAAGAACATTTTGTATTTGTGGATGCAAAAGTTTACTATCTGCAAAAAATGACATTACATTTTGTCTGGCTGCATCATAAAAACTTTATTTTTTAATTTTTTGACTGTGAAACTAGAGAATGAGTATGGGTCATGCCTTCAATTGCAAATAAACAGCCACAGAAGACGGGTATCTTGTTTAATTTTTGATTCCACCTTTATTTCGGAATATCCATGACACTTCTTTTTCTGGAAAAACTAAAGATTTGTTTCACAAATTTTAGTTTCCATGCAGATTTCTGTTTTACAAATTAATAACCATAAGGTCTTTTAGTTCATATACAGATTTTTAGGAAAGGTCACACAGCTATAACTACATGTCAGTTTGTAGTTTGTTTGTACTTTCAGTGAGGCTAATTAAAGGCTCACAGCAGCATACATAACTACTTCCTCCCAAAGATCATACAAACTGTCAGAGGCAGCCAACAGCTAACATGTAGCAGTTCTTTAGCCTACAAACCATAAATCTACAGTCTCAAAGTCACCCTATCAAAGCTGTTATCGACAGGGCTGTGGAGCACTTTGATGTCCCAACTGTCTCTCAGGTGCACACGGGCCAATTAGGATGACTCCTCTTTGTGTGGAGGCTGTACACAAGTGACCTGATGCTGGACGTCACAGTGAGTTCAAAGGCCTGACACCGTCAAAGAAAATCCCCCGTGGGGCTTTACAAGAGTGAAAGTACAGAGTCTAGTATGCAAACACAACCCCCCACCCACTTCTCTCCCAGAGCCCCAGAGCTTCAGGCAGGGGGAACAATATGACATAGAACCTGGAAATTTCAAATTCAAAGAGAAGTCACACATCCGCATGAACACAAACGAACATTAAAGTGCGCACTCACATATCCAGACATGAGGAGAGGGCTTCCGATAGGAATTCAGGTTTATGTGCAGTTAGGCAGGTGAAGTGAGGACTGAAACCCAGAGAGTGATGATAGATTGTGTCTTTAGGGAGGAGTGAGAGGAAAGTCTGAATAAAAAGTTGGGTAACTCTTATCAGTTGGCTTCAGAGGAGGAAAGTTTGTATTAACATTCCTGCAGTGAGTCTTGTAAATGTCATTTAACCCAGAACAGGTCCTAAATATTGTGAACTTCGTAAAACCAGTGTAGTTAGGTCAGAGAGGTTAGATTTTTACAGTCTAAAGCTTACCAGATATATAACCACAACTAATGAAAACAGTTTGTCTTGCCACATACCAATCGTCTTGTAACACGGAAAAACATTTGAGAAGTTTCTGCTCTGGCTGAAGTGGATTTTGTTTTTAAAGTCATTTCAGCTATTTCTGCTTTTATTTTTACAAATATACCTCAGCAAAAAAGAGAATCTTTGTTTCAGACTGGTGTCAGGTGGGAATGCAGGCAATAAAATTCAACAGTGTTCTTCATATTTTTTGTACAATTGCAGTCTGGGGTGGTATTCCAAACTATAGGGTTGATTAAAACTGTCTTGCAGTTGGTGAATGTTTGCTGTACTTTAACCCACCAGAGGCACAGGAAAGTATGGCTACAATATTGGCCATTTCTACACAAGGTAAAGAGAAGAAGAGCTACAAAGATGAGTATTCAGTAGATCTAAAGGGAGGAAGAAAATGAACTTCAGTATTTGACATGCAGATGTTAATATATTTCTAAATATGCCCTAAAACTAATAATTTTGCAAAATACATTCATCTTCAAAAGCCTTAAAAGTTATTTTCATAGATCAATGTTTTAATGTGATGAAGCATCACTTTCAGTTTTTTTATCTAATTTTACAATTAATCCAATTGTTTGACCATTTCTTCTGTTTTTAAAAAGAATTAATCTAACAAATTTTGAACAAATTATTGTGAAGACTGTGACAATTTTGATTTAAAGTAGGCAAAAAAGTGGGATTTCTAAATCAATTTTAAACTTAATTACGAAAGAAAAAAAAATTGATATGTACTATTTGAACTCTTCATCAAAATAATCTGACAGAAACTAAACTAATCAGGCTCATGAATCAAAGGTTACATCCACAAACACTTTTCCATCTACAACTTTTTGTTAGCGTGACACCAATGGCACAGGCACTAAAAATTAATTGCTTTTTAGCTGGTGCAAAGAGGACATTCTTGCTGTGTGTGAACAGTGCTGACCATTACACAGAGCAAGAGAGTCCTGGGTTAAAACTTGGCTGAAGCTTTTTTAATGAGGAAGTTGCATGCCCACTGTGGGTTTTCTCTGGGTTCTCCGGTTTCCTCCCACAGTCCAAAAACCTGTGTGTTAGATTACCTGACTATTCTAAATTGGCCCTATAGGTGTGAATATGTGTGAGTAAATGGTTGTTTGTCTCTATGTGACCTTGTGATGGACTGGCAACATGTCCTGGGTAAACCTTGCCTCTTACCTGTTGATTGTTGAGAGAGGGGCCAGCTCCACGAGACCCTTAAGTGAGAAAAAAAAAACAGAGTGGACTAGGTGATGTTTAAAAGAATATGATAATTGTTGCTGCACTTTGTTAATATTTGATATACTTGATTAATATTTACTCAACATAGTGTTGTGAAGATACTTATTTGCTGATGGAATATATTCTTCTGGCAACTACAAGTTATCTATTGTCAGCTATTATTCAGGTATGCATTTATTTATGAAATTTTATATATACATCAACCAAAATTATAAATAGGAATTATTTTAGGGTCATCTGTGTTGTAGGAAAGTTGAGTCAGTTATTGTTTTCTTGGAAACATCTTCCTCTTGCCTTGTTTTTGTCCGTCAGGCACCAAAACAAGCGAGAAAATGTGCTGATGTGAGTATTTGTGCACTGTATGGTTAATGTGTGTTCTTTCTGAAAAATTTAAGAAGTGAAACTCAAGCTTGAGCTACAAATGAAAACATACAAACAGACACACTCACACACACACGCGCGTGTGCCCACACCCACACACTACATGTAGCTTCTCAGTAGTACAGATAGGATGTTAGCCCCCCTGCAGCATTACCTGCAGCCAAGTCATAGGGCACCATTAAAATTCAGCATGCTTTCACCAACCCTCCAAGGCCCTCCAATGACCCAGGAAGTGTTTTAACATTCTGCTCACACACCACACACCGACAAGCAATCCATCTACGTCTCAAAACTCACTCTCTGCACTCAACATTTCAGTAAGTCACAGGGAGTGTGTATTTGTATATTTAAAAAAAAAAAGATTCTTTGCCTTCAGCCAAAGGCACTTTTCTTTGTGCATCTGTTCACATCTTTCTCTGTCTATTCTATTATTTTGGAGTTCAAGAACACTGCACTCTGTGGCAGCGCAGAATGAACCGGCTGCTCCAATATATTTTTTTTCTTCTCTATTAAATGTCCTGTTGTATAAAGCATTTCTCTGCAATAAAGTGAAAAGAATGAAAAACAATTCAAGAAAAAAAAAAAGTGCGCGGTGGTAGTGACACCAAAGTTCAAGCCAATTTTTATCATACCTCAGAGATTTAAGGTAGAAGATGGAAGAATTAGAGGTAAAGATCAGAGCTAAGAAAAGATGGTTGGTAAAGGGAACATGTGTCCACATAGCATTTTTCTCTTAAAAAAAACCCCAGCCAGGGCACCGGGGAGTAGTTCTTTTTGCTTGGGTTTCATGAAAAAGTGCTATAGCACAGCAGCACTTTTTTGTTTCTATAACAACAATAAATTGAAACACATCTCCAATTTGCGGCTGTTTTATATTAAACCAACATTAATCATTTGCTCTGTAGTACCTATTCATGGTTTTAGTTACCAAATGAAGGACATTTGTTCTTATATTCTAAACTGTTACATTTCCATTCGACAGCCATTGTGCACAGAAGCTCTTCGTGAATATCACCATCTGGTGAAAGACTTCATTTCCAAGCCTGTATAGAATAAATAAGAGACAGTTTAAAGTAGAACTCCTACAAGCTCATTTTAATCAAACTACTGTAGTCTGAGCTGGACAAATAAAACTGGTGTCTGTGTGCTGCAAGATATGTGCTTATAGGAACGTTCTATAAAGTGCAGCTCTTAACAAGAATATTCAGTTTTTTATTGTTACAGACTGAACCAGCACCGATTTATGTCAGACATCTGTGGGTTTTTGTTGAGATCCCTGCAGGCAGGATTCCTGCAGTGAAAAAAGCAACCAGGAAGTCCATAAGTGAAGAAATTGGGATTAAATGGAAAACACTGAAATAACTAAGTGCTACAACTAACTGAAGAAATGTTTTTTATGCGCAAAGAGATAATGAACTTGAAGGCCAACTCTTGCAACCATCCGTTATATTGACTTATTTTGCAGTAACATAGAATGAATGAAGCATCACAGCTTTTTTTTTCTGCCTGTATAAATCTTTAACTGGAAAAGTTTACATGGCACTGATGAATACTTGTACAGTTTATTATTTTTTACATCAATACTATGGAATGTTTGAATAACTCCTTGGAGAGAAGTAACAGATCTTCATTAACTCTTTGTGAAAGGTTTAGTGTGCTGATATCGATATTTTCTCCTGATTATAGTCCGCAAGGGTTTTCTTGTGCTTCTGAAGTTGTTGGTGCTATAATGCATTGCTTACCATACATTGCTTCTACTTCTTTTGCATCTTTGCTCTAACAACAGTTCTTGAAATATTCTTTTTATGTACCCATGTATGCATCATGTTGCCACAGTATGAGATGGTTACTGAAGTATACAGGCTTGAGGGTAGGTTTTTCAGTGTATTTATTTCCTTTTATTTGAATCTTAAGGTGCACACTCTCATATATCTGTGATTATTCGGCAAGGATGCCAAGCTGAAGCAGCCTTGCAAAGAATACATTCTGTCTGACAGAGAAAAAAAAATATGGAAAGCACTCATGAAGATTTCAGCAGACTCCAGTACCTTTGAAATAGTTCTTTTCAAAAGCACCATGGCGTGTATCCATACATATTTCATCTCTATTGCTCTGTGCATGCTCAGAGAGGCACTGGGAATTATTTATGTGGTCAGAAAAAAAAGAGAGAGAGAGATAAAGGAAAAGAGAGATAAAGAGACATAGAGGCAGAACGACAGGTCTGGCAAAAAAAAAAAAAAGAATCATCACAGATTACTCAGGGTAGACGCCAAAAGAGATACGAGCTGAACAAATTAAACATCTAAATGAAGTCATTAAGTCTATGGCCTTTTTCATCCAAGTGCCTCTGGTTAAAAATAATTAAATCTCCCTTAAGTTTCGCTCGGATGCTCTCTTTCACTTACTTTTTTTTTTTTTTTGCCTCCATAACATTTTGCAGCTTTACTTCATAAAACAACTAAAGACGCTGGCAGAAGGTCCTAAAACACTTCCTCATACAGCTCTTTGTGTACTGAGTGTAAGTCTGGCTCTCACACAAACAGTTGTGCTGTTTGATGCTGCATGAATAACACTTGCTGACCACTTGCAATGCGTTATTAAAACTGCAAACATATGCCCTGGATGAGATAGGTTTACGGAAGGAAATCATGTATTATGTATATGTGAGCCTTTGTGCACACAGTGGCTTTGTGTTGGATGTATGGTTACACAATATGTGTTTGAGAGGGATTTGTGAAAACAAAAGAATAAGGCCCCAAAACACTACCCTGAACCTTTTCATGAACAGAAAAAAACAATTACATCCAAAATGAGAGGCAGAAATAATGAAAATAATAATAATAAATAAATACAACAGCAAAAAATACACTGAAATGATCATACCACTCTGCTCAGTAAGGTAGCACTAACGGCACTTCAAAATACAAAGAAAGGAGATTCTGAGCATGGCTTGAGGTCCTGCCCATATAAATGCAGTTTTATTTCTAAATTATTTTCTCTGTACCTCCTAATACCTGACTATTTTGGCACATGACCATGTTTTAACAGCGACAAGATCAAAGTCAGGCTGATACAGAAAAAACATAGTAATAGCTGCTCCATCGTTGTAGTAGTTCCCAGCACTAGTGGGCATGCTAGTTGGAAATTGGGATTTCCAAGTACAAATCAAACATGATAAGCATGTGTTGATTTCTAGACGTTGTGTCAAACCCCTATAAATGGCATGTCATATGTCCAACCAAGTCTATGTGACTGTGTGTCTCAAGATGGCTTCTTTTTGCAATACTAATACATTTCTATCACATTCTTTGCTCCCATTTCATAGTTCATCATAAAACAAGGACTTGCACTTTTCCTTCTGTTTCTGTGCTACAGTTTTGTCTACTTGTCTCCACACCTCCCATAAATATACTGTGTATATGTATACACTGTCCATTGTTCCTTGAATAACTGTTCTGCATCTGGTATTAACTAACAGCTGGAGGATTTAGTCGACACAGACACATCAACATTGCTCCTCACAGCTGTGACGTTGACTTACTCAGTGGTAGAAAAGGAGACAAAAGAATCAGGATGTTTGAGTGAAGAAGGAGGGGGTGAGTATTTGTCAATTAGTATGCAAATACATGCAAGTGCCTCCCTCAGATATCCAATCAGGCTGTCATCTCAGCAGGGGGTGTGATTATTGAGTCCCTATGAAGTGTGGCTCCTAGGTTTCTATGCAAAATAAGGGACAGGGCAGGCTTAGGGCAGGATGACACTCTGTTAGGGCGACATTGTCTTGTTTGATGTTTCAGATGTACTTGCACGTGTCTTTTTATATATTGACTCATATCAGCTCTATATCCTTTCTTTGAACATCAACAGTTTAAGGATTTTTCAGGATGATATGCTATTTATGAAGAGCCAAAGACCAACAAGACGTCAAAAGTTTTTGAAAGCATGACAGCATTAATAAACCACAAGATTAAAACAGAATACACAATGAATTTTCAGTAAAGGCAGCATATTTTCAACTTAACAGCAATACTGAAAATGCA
>JAOXNZ010000177.1:11165788-11184218 GCA_028566095.1 Kryptolebias brasiliensis | reverse complement strand
AATTATTGTTCTTAAATCTCATCTATGTCAGAGATTTCACAAAGTTGGGTTTGGGACTCCAAAGTTGGCCATGAAACATCAAGTTTGGGGTCTTGAGATGATTTCCAGAAAGAAAAATTAAAAATGACAGGTAATGCAATTTTTTGCCATAATTAATACAACAGAGTGTGGTAAGTGTAGCTTCAAATGACTAAAAATAGTGATTATAGATGATTGTTGTCATTATGCTGTTGTTTAGTTGACGTCACTGCAATGTTTGCCAACTAATAACACCCGGGGTTGCAAGTCTTTTTGATTGAAAACCACTAATCTGTGTCACTTACATCTGCAAAATTTAGGTTTTAATTTGAGAAAAACACAACATAAAATGTATTGTTTTAATGATAACATCAAAAAATAGATTCATTGAAACATGGCCAATTTAGTTACCTAAAAGAATTCACAAAACCCAACAAACCTTCCGAAAACCTATCAACAAAATAGATCATTTTAACAAATGCAAAAATATGACAAAAATAGCAAATAACAATCAAAATGCTTCAACAGAATCAAAACAATCAATGAAAATAATATAAACAAATTATAAAACGCAACATGTACAAAAAACATACAGTGCCCAAAAAAAACCTTATGGTTGTTTTTAGATTATTACTTGTTATCTAACTTGGGGTCACTGTTTTAAGTGACAAAATATTGTGTCCATATTGCAGGATCCTGTATGTGTGCAACAGAGATGGCCTAAGATAAACGACAAAGGTGCACTATAAACAGGACAACACCACACAAATACACACCAGGCTGCTTCACAAAAAGCCAGTAAACCATCAGCATATTAGAGGTGAATCGCTTTCCGGATATAGCCCCTTTTCCACCTCCCCTAAGTGGATGCATTATCATTTTGTATGTCGCAAAAAAAGAAAAAGAGAAGCCAAAAAATATGAAAATGCGTTTACATCTGTCTTCGATTAATATGCACGCCTAAATCCACATCTCAGCACAAAGCTAATTTTCTGGCCATCTGTGGGATGGCTGGTAGAGGTAATAAATATTCTTTATGAATATGTTTTATTTTGTGAGGTAGCGATGCATCATGAGCACGCCGTTATCATTCTCTCCTCTAACTCTTTCTCTGCCTTTTTGAGGGGCTGAAAAGCATCACGGCACAACTTGATGGGTTTAATTAGACTGAATAGAGGGGGGTGGGTAGTTAGATGGAAGGACAGATGGAGGAAAAGCTGGGCGTAAAGAATGAAGAAAATATACATTTTATTGCACGTTTTTCCCTTTTTCTCTAATAGGAGCCTTAATGGGCCACACACCTGCTCTGAGTGATGATGCTGGGAAGAAATACGATTGAAGCTAATAGCGATCATGACTTCTGCATTAACTAGTCCGCAATCATGATGTTCATTATTTCCTCCAAAGTTATAAACTGGATGACATCTTTTAGTAGACTACTCACTGTTAGGATCATTGTTTGAAAGGGCACACGATGAAATTCTTCTAACAAGGGTGCCAAGTAGTTCAAAAAATGTGCAGGGCTTGTGTGGAAGGTTCATTTAAAGTCTTTCCTGTTGTATGGAGCTTTTTGAACGACCTCGGTTTGAAGTAATTGAGTTTAACTCTGATTGCATTGATGAACTAATGGTTTATCTGAGCAGAGACAGTTCCAAAGTGGATGTTTTATTACAAGTCCAATTTCAAAATTTTCACATTTATGCAAACACTATTTTATCATGTTTTACACTCCTGCCAAATTTGCATTACATATTTATCATGGTGGAAATGTTGCATTCCTGCAGAAAGTGCTACAGGTACCTGCATCCATTATTTGGACTCACAAATAATCATATAATTCTATATTTCTTGTGTGTAGTGCAGAACTGAGGGCAATGTAAATGTCCATAAATTAGCAGTAGCATTGACCAGCTCTGAAACTTTTGAGATTGGAGTTTTAAGATGGCAATAATCCAGTTTTGACTCCAGCCACACTCAGTCTAATTATTCGCACATCAGTTTAAGCTAAATTTAGCTCGATTTCTCCAAGCTGAAGCCATTTAAAGAACGATCTACAACAAGTAAGATATTTACTGCTAATAACCATCCATACCACAGAACCCCGCTTCATAAGATCTGAACCACCCTTTTGAGTTTTAGGACCCTGCCATAAAATATTAAAATCAAAAGGTTTATGCCAGTAAAATATTGCAACTATTTAATCTTTTTTTTTTTTTTCGCTACACAATACCTGCTTATATTACACGTGCATTTTTAGACTCTAGTTTAACGAATAAAGACGGGGAGGTGGATTGTAGGATATCTCAGCCCTATGGCATCGTTATATGTCACATCGATGATTTAGACATCAGTGACAGTATTACCGTTTCTCTCATGTCTCTGGGGCTTTGGCACAGTCCATTGGCAAGTCGTGTCCTTTAATGATTTATGATTGAAGTTAGCTCGTGCAGTCCCCAGAGGGCTCCCCCACCCCTGCTCCCCGAGAGCAAGAGGAGTGACCATTTTTATGGCAGTACTGGGAATCAATTATGCTAATGGTGGCTAATGAATGCACTTGAGGGAACTGCTCCCTGCACTCAAGGGCCATTTTTTCCCATTTGCATATTGATGGCAGAAGGACAGTGGGCACTTTCATCCGGCTGTGCTGAAACACTGTGGAAATGGACTTTTATCTTCCTTTTACACTTGCTATACGAGGCTTGTTTCTTTTCTTCTTATTTTTTCTCAATGTTTGTTTTTTTTAAGGGGTTGTATAAAAAAAGAGTTTGTTAAAATGACTTTGTGTTTTCCTTTTAAAAAGGATCACTGTTATTTAGGTTAAATTTCCTGTATGCCTGATATACTTTAGTGTTATTTAGCAACACTACAACAAACATGATAAGAAATGATGAAGCGGGCCCAAAAGGAAATCATTGTGCCACCAAGCACTGGATAATTTCTACTGCACTGGAACAAAGAAAAAAAAAATGTTGATTTATGATTGACAGACATGGCTGCAGCATAAAATTTATGTATTACCCAAGCTGCAAGATGTTCTGCACGATAAGTCTTGTGACTCCGCTGGCCTTAAGTTGTACAGGGCCAAAAGCAGAATTTGAATTTGGGCCCTCATTCAGCTAAACCCATCATCCACTACAGCATCACTAATATCTTTTTATTACTGTCTATGCTTGATCATTTGTGCATTGTCCATCTGAACATAACCTCTATTGTGGTTCATTTCTGGAAAGCATTAAAATGAACTAGACTGCATCACATCCACAGTGCACAGGATATTTGGAAAATGCAGGTTTTCTGCTACGTTTGCACCTCTTGTTCACATGCAAATGAGGTTTTAGGTGAGAAAAAAATAGTTTTTCCAAAGTGAAGATTTTTAAATACTCAGTTTTTGGTGTATCTGTGAAGACTCAAGATATGAAGCTTTGCAAAAATGATGACATAGACGGTTATATTTTGCACATACCCACTATAACTTTGTGTCCCAAAATCCACAATAACAATAAATCAGTTTTTACTGGTTGATCCTGATAATGGTTTATCTTATCTTAAATCGCGTGCTGAAAAGGCTAACATATTTTTTTATCTTTTATTTTGACGGGGGGAAAATAAAGTGTGTACACGGTGCTTGTATGACAGAATGTTAATCATCAGTCATTTCACATTATTTGTAGGCTGAATTTTGTACATTGTTAATAAGACGTCTTTACACCTTTCAGTTTAGATCACATTTAGGAGTCAGTGGACGTCTTTATGTCATGGTCTCTTCTGTGCTGTGAATATGGCCTTGTTTCATCTTTCATCAGTAAAAGCACATTTAGACAACAAAGAACATCTTCATGTGCATGTCCTTTCTACTGTCTGTTCAACTTTTTACTTTTCCATAATATTTATGCATAGTTTGAACATAAAGCAAAATTGTCTTTTCAGCAAAACTTTGTTGTTGTCTTTTATTATTGGCTGAACAAAAGATGAAAATGACCTAACAGGATACTGCTTGATTTCTTTCTTAAGCTGTTAATTTAAAAGATTTTTTGGTTATCATGTTTATTCAAGCTGCTTGATAAAGCAATTGACAAAGAATTGTCCTGACTTTTTTCTATATTTTGAAGTAGTTACATGTGTGAATAGATAGGGGGAAATTCTGACTTACTCGCCATGCTCCATGTTCTATAGAACAGCTCAGCCCTTGGTAGAAAATGTGTTTTTTGAGTAGTCACATAAAATGTGAATTTCACATTAAGATCAAGTTGCAAAAAAGCTATAGTATGACATGACCCTTTAGTTCATACTCAAGCAGAATTATTAAAACAGTGCTAATAACTTGTTTCTCTATAAAGTATTTATCAAACCATGTAGATTTTATTTTGTATGATTACAAACAAGGATTAACTTGCACAAAAAATATACCTTCATCAAAGTTTTTTGTGTGACAAGACAATAAGCTTCAGGGAAATTGTTAATGGATGGAAGAAAAGTGGCCAGAAAACAGATAAAAAGTTTTGACATAACGTCAAGACATCACTTTTTTTTTAACGTCTATAAACAAAAACATCTTACATATTTTTAAACTGAACAAAGATCTGGTTAGGTAGGCCCATCTACACCATAGTAGTTATTTTTTAAAACATCTATATGTTAATGACCAAAACAATAAAATGTGATTTAGCAGAAATATTGAATTACCCCCGCCAAGCCTCTAGATGGCGAGCCTGTCCATATTTACTACACCTCAAAGCACAGAGAAAGAACATTCTTAGCTTGGCTAAAAAAGAGCTGTGGCTTGTTTTTGTTTTTTACCATTTGCTCTCAGTTATTACCATTTTTGACACAGAAGGATAAGTTGAGAAATGGTAAAATATTGTAATCAATAAAAACATCTCCATTGTTGTTTTACTTTCAAGGGCAAAAAGTAACCAACATGTGCAAAGTAGGCAACTACGTCATCGGTTTTTCAAAAGCTCCTTTTTTTGAGCCCACATGAAAAACACCAAAAACTGAGTTCTAAAAAAATTTATTTTTGTTACCAAAAACTCCATTTGCATCTGAAGAAGAGGAGTAAACACTGCACCAAATCTCTATTTTTTTTATATCTGCAATAGTGTAGACAGGGTCTTACCATGAAAATCATACTGCCTTTCCCTACACAAAATATAATCCATATTATTCTCTCAACCAAGCCTCTTCCTCTTTTATCCCAGTATGAAGTCATTTTCAATTAAGGCCTATTTGTGGTCAGTGGGTCAGAAGTTCTGGAAGTGCTGGAGCCGCTCCCAATGGACACACACTGTACCAATTAAGAGAAGTAATGGTGAGACCTTTTACTGCCACTAAAGTTAACGTGCATTTAAGCCGTCTGTTTGTAAAGATGAATGTTGGACTACATTTCCCCTCACCACATTTAAATGCATTAAAGTAAATAAAGCCAGACGAAGAGTGAAATCACTTTGATGTGTTTCAGTCAAGTAAAGAAGTCTATGAATAGGAAAAAAGCTATGAATAAAACATTGTTAAACATATTTATAAACACACAAAGAGAAAGACATATCAGATAAAAAGTAGAGAACCTGAAGCAAAACTGTAATAAAACAAAATTTAAAGTTGTTTCCAACAGTTAGTTTAAAAAATAAAAAACTAGGATTAAAGTATTGACTAATAAACTACTAAAAGACAATATTGTTACTCAGGTCATAAAGTGTCATACCTGTGTCAGGCAAAGTTTTGACACAAATAAACTTCCTGAAACTTCCATGCGTGATGCCATCACTCTGTGGAATAAACAGGAGTAGACAGACAGTGTTGGAGGCTCCTTCTAATTTGCTCCGGTGACATTTTCTTCTCCACCTCCTTGGGGGAGGGAAAAGAGCAGCAGAGACAGCATGAGGGAGTCTGAAAAAGAGGTGTTTGGTGGAAGAGAGAGAGGCGGAGATGGCAGAGCAGACGCTAATGAACGCAGACAACAAAGACCCTAACCTGAGCTCTGAGCCCCTGGAGACACGGAGAGGTTTTTCAGTGGGTCAATAAAAGCACTGGACCGTGTCTGCGTCGGTTTGCCCTTCAAGCACCCGCTTAACTGTAGAGTGAGGACTTTTGTTCAAGGTTGCTTAAGTTAAAGGAGAATAACACTGAATTTCATGGAGCATTATGATGGCTTTATGAGCACAGAAGTAAAGATCTGTGATAACTTAAGCCAAACTACAGTAGACCAGCATAAAGTGATAGCTTGGATTGTTTAAAGTGCGGTTCTATGGAAAGGTTTTGAACAATTATTATCTTACCTGTTGTAGATAGCCTCAGTTTGAAGAAACAGAGTTTAATTCTGATTGGATTGACAAACTAATGGATGCTTTATATGGGACATAGAAATATAAAAACCTCTAATCTCAAGAACCTCAAAGAATTCTATTTTATAAACTCTTTCACTATCACTTCCACCTTACATGGCTATTTCTGAAGAAATATACTGTATTTCTGCAGGACGTGCCCAAGGCTGCAAATGAAGTGCTACAGCTAGCTACTGTTACTGCTTTTTGATAAAAACAACAACAACAACAAAGAATTATATGTTAAATAATTAACAGCAATGTTAGTTTGTAAAATTGCATTAGCATGAACTGCTGTGAAATTTATGAGACTGAAGTTGTTCTAAGATGGCAGCAATCTATTTTGGTCTTGGCCCTGCCCTGACTAGCTGTTAGCTCATCAGTACAGTCAGATTTAAAGTCTATTTCTTCAAACTGAGCTTGTTCAAAGAGATATCTACAGCATGTAAGATATTATGTGTTCATAACTTTCCACAGAACCCGTCTTCACAAGATCTGCACTGTCCCTTTCACTAAAACATAAGCAAAAAATGGGAAATAAGTCTTTGATAGAAGCTGTGTTTCATTTAAAGCTGGCAGTACTGATGTAAAACAATTTTGTCTGCAATCAAAGCTCAACGGAACAAAACAGATATCTTCATCACCAGTTTGAAAGATTTGAAAATTCTGCTTTAGTTTGTTAGAAAATACTTAAGGGAGCAGTTAACATGTACGGGAAAATCAATTGATTCTCAATTGAAGGTCTCTACAACGAAGTTTGAAGTATGAAGAAAAGATGGGTATATTTCCCACTGGAGCTAATTTCTGCCAGAGACCAGTGCTGCGTACCCCCAGCCAAATTAGAGGAATGCAGCAGAGAGAGCAAAGTTAGCTAAAATCAGCATGATGAGATATTGACTCTTGGCTTGTAACTTAATTTTATGCATCAAAAGGCAAACAAGATATCACACTGTTCATAATCCTGATCCTCATGCCTCAAACAGACTCCCTCCTGATACTGATGGGAAAGGAGAGTCTAACGTCTGGGGTTTGCGCACCACGAAGTGTACCTCAAAGGGAAGGGGCTCAACACACATGCATATACATAAGCATGCTGGGGGGATACTTGGCTGCCCCACCAAGTCCCTCCACACCTCACATATGTCATCGCCAATCTGTTCAGCAGGCCACACGTATTGGCAGTGTTGTCCTGCCGCTGCAGCACAGAGTGAAAAAACAGACAGAGCTGAGGACTGAACAAGAGGACGCAGACAGACGAAGACAGCAAGAGACTGTGAGGAGTGTATAAAACAGCAGATAAAGCTGCTGGTGGCCGCAACCTTTTACATATTAATTTTTACTTTGTATACAGCACCATCTGTTCTTTAGGAAACTCACATGCACAATGTGAAAAAATAAACAAATGCCATCACTGTTGAAAACATTTACAGGCAGTCAAAGCAAATTACTTAACAACCATAGGCTTCTTTAAAAACCCAGACTGACAGGCAGCTGTTCTACTGTATCTGTTATCATGTTTAAGGATTTTAAATGTTGTTTTGGGTTACTGGGGAATGCTGAATACTGTAAACACATGATGACTGAAATGGAGTCAGAAGGAATTTTTTATGCATGAAAATAGAAAGGACCCACCTGTAACTATGCAAAGATGAGTTAAAGCCACAAATAAAACTGGACTGCCCTCATGTGGTTGTGTCATGCAATCACACTCAATTAAAACCCTTTTTTTTTCTTAGTTTTGTTGGCGATGTTGCTTTGGAAATCAATACATCATAGAAACACTATAACAGATTTACATTATGTTCCCCTTAACAGAGCATAATAGTACTAAACAGCTCAAAACTGTTGAGACATTTCATCATGTAAGACACAAAGGGAGTAACTGGTTAGACAGCACTGCATTTGTGCATTGCAGAATTATCATTTATCAATATCTGATGTTATCACATAGGCAAGGGTTGTTTTGAGAAGAGCATCCGGGATCAATCAGCATACAAAAACTTAGCACCATTGTACACAATGGTATGCTCGATCTCTTTTAGATTACATGAATTAAATGAAATTGACATTCTGAAACTTTCCTTTGGATGTTGGCTGCCTTTATGATCTGTTCTCTGCCAAGAGAATCCCATCCTGCTTCCATAAGGTTCAGATCTTGGAAGGCCAGTTATGGCTTTTATTTTTTTGTTTTGGAAAAATACAAAGAAATAGGAGTGGCCAAAAAATATTTCCATATTTTTTCCATATTTTCATTGCATGTTATTTGTCACGTGTAATCTTACCAAGGCACATTTGGATCACTTTACCTCAGTAAAAATTCATAATACTTGATAAAAAAAGAACATGTTATGTGCCTCAAAAAGTATAAGATATTATTACATATTAGATTTTTAATTAAAACAATAAACAATTTAAACTCTCAGCTTTAATTACTGAAAAGTCAAAGCAGTGGGAAGATTCTATCACAGGCTTTTCATTTAAAAAAAAAGTTATTTAGGCCTGTATCAGCCTTTTCAGACAGTATAAACCAAGTTCTCCGGAGATCCCAGACACACAACTCAATGCAACGACTGTGTTTTACATCTCCAGTCTGTTACAGTGGAATCTTCCCTGCTTCAATCCCACGGATGATTAAGTGTGATAATTAAGAATTTTGGACATTTTCCACAGAGGAGCAGACGCGGCAGCTGGTGACATTCATGCATTCCCAAACACAGAGGAGGGAATTACAATAAGGCCTCCGTTCATTTCAGTGATCATAGTGTCTGCTGTTGGCACTAGTTCAAAACAGACTATTTGTAGCCCTCTTTGTTGCACGGAATCTTAATTAAAGAAACCAAAGAATTTTTTGGATATGAATACCCAAAAAACATACTTGATTGCTTGTTTCTTGTTTGGGTCACTATATCTGAGACTCATGAAAAATATGTCACATTTTCTATTATAGTTTGATCTTTTTATGCTGAACTGGATTATTTAAATGCTCAGAAGTCCAAGAAAATTATTAATCAAACAGTTGTCATTTTGATCAGGAAGAGTTTAGGTGACAATCTGAATTTTTACAAGACGTTTCCTTCAAAGCTCTAGAGAGAAATTAATGCAATGAGAACAATATGTTTGGCTGATTATACATTTTTACCCTATTTAAGCTAGGAATGTCATTTAAAGATTTAATTAGTATTATACATAATATATCTAATAGGGTTTAATGAACTGCATGCAGATAACCTGTGAAGTGGTCCTACTATAGAACCCAATAAAGCCATAATCCCAAAAACAGTGAAAATTTCCACTCATTTTCAAATCATTTCTTGCGTTTTTTATTTTATTTTATCAATACTGCTGTCGAAATAAAATTAAAATGTATTAAAAGTAATATTAAAATCTTAAGAAAGCCATAAAATATACCCTGAAATTAGTTTAAATGTTTACATTTAGGTTGTAAAACTAATTCAACAAATCAATACTGTTCCCTCTTGAACTTTTGTAAATTAAGTCAGCAAGAACCTGTGTTCAAGTAGCCAAGTACTAAAAGACAAGGAAGACTAGTGTGTAAGCAAAACAAACAAAAAAACTCGATTTCCCAGAATGCAATTTTGAAGCGGAAACTCTGGGGGGACTCCATGGAAACGATAGAATGGCGTGCTAATAGCCGTTAGCTAGCTAGCAAGGTGCTAAGAGACGTCCCTGCTCACAGAAAACCTTTTATTCACTGTTTGTCTGCGGAGATGAGTCGTACGCCTGATGCGAGAGCCAGGTAAAATATATTCAACACGCAAAAACCTTTAAAAACTCGGAGCGAAACTGAATTCAAGCGAAGACCATCGAAGACATCGTTGAATTAACAAATGAATCCGTGTTTTCCACTGGCAGAGCGATGATGTTAAATGCGTTACGTACTTGTTCGAAAGAAAGATGCTTGTTTACCTTTATGAACTGTCTGTATGTCATTTTTTTAAAGTGTGGTGTAAAAACGACAAAAACAGGGGTAATAAAACCAAACAGGATTACTAAGGGTCTGTGAATAATGTGTGCATGAAATCTCCAACATGTTGGATGATTATCAAGGGTTGAGCGATATCTTTAAATAACTCACAGCTGAATACATTTAAAACCTGTAGTTTTTTATTGTAAAAAACATGTTTTATCATGCCTTTCCCTATATGAAATAAAGGCCTAGCATTCCTTGAAGTCATATTGCCCTTTCATGCCAGAGTTTTAAACTAAGATCACTTTATGATGAGAAATGAGTTGTAGCCGTTTTGGTGAAACCTTGAATACAACGTTACGGATGATCTCATGCAATATCGGCAGATGTCATGCTCAGAAGGTGATGTGAATGATTCTCAGCTACTACCACACCAAATGGTATCTCAGTGTCTATTAAACAGACTGAGTTATAGCCATTTTTGTGTTTGTTAAGGTTGATTAGCTGTGGTGGCCGTCTTCAATTGGATTAATCCCCAAAGTTAATCAGTTGTAGATGTACGTCCTATGATTCTTTTGTGACAGTTTACTTAAAATCTATCCAGTGGTTTATGAGATATTTTGCTAACAGAGAAACAAAGTGGACTCTAACAGTAAATGCTAAAGATTTAATCAAAGATTTTGTGCAATATATATTATATGGAGTATGTGGCGTGAATGACTCTAACAACCCCCTCAAATTTCACAATATCTGTGAAACTGACTGAATTATAGCCATTTTTGTGTTTTCCAAGATCAGTTGGCTTTGGCGGCCATCTTGAATTGGACTGGCTCCAAAAGTTAACCAATTGAACTGATTATTGTGAATGACACAATTTATCCTTTCCAGAGATAATCAGACAAGGAGGATCCAGGAGAACATCACCAGTGCGGAGAAACACTTCGGAGAGATGTGCCAACTGTTTGCTGCCTACGCTCGCAAAACAGCCGGGCTGCGAGACAAAGCCGACCTCCTGGTCCGAGAAATTGGCACGTATGCCGACACGGAGACCCCAGATCTCAAGAGGGGGATGAAGCAGTTTGCTGACCACCTGGCCAAGATTCAAGACTACCGTCAAGCTGAGGTGGCTTTTTATGTTGTTGTTTTTTTTCACCGATGATGCTCATAATCACACCGTCTGAATTTGTTGAGAACCTATCATGTAAATTTGCTTTGCAGGTGGAAAGACTGGAAGCCAAAGTCATCGAGCCATTAAAAAGCTATGGAGCTGTGGTGAAGCGTAAAAGGGTAAGTGTTATCATCTTGTGCAGCTGTTTTGACCTTGACACTAATTTACAAATTAACCAGACACAGCTGCAGCCAAAAAAAAAAAAAGCTTTTCTATTTATTTATTTTTCTAAAAATGAAGATAGAGAATCTAGAGGATGTTGAGCTGTTAACAGTTTGTGTCAGTTCTACAGCATGACCACAAGAGGGCAGTATTATCTCAATGATAATTTCCCATTAGCATTGCCAGCACCGACCCTTATGTTTAGTTTTCAGTAATCTCTTTTGTTGGATTTAGAGTATTTTTCATGAACTGCATCATATCCAGCATATCTAAAACAAATGTTTGCCTTAAATTAAATAACTGAATACTCAAAATTATTATGTTCTGCTTTGTCGCTTTTTCTGTATGCAGTAAGAATGGTGTCACAATTGAAATCATTATAATTGGTCAGTTGTTGCACAGAAATAGCAAGGCTACCTAAATGTTGTGAAATCAGACTAAAAAAAGTTGGTTTCTCCTGCAAACAATTTTCTCATTCATCTGGTCACAAATGGTGGGCAGCAAGATATTGTGGTGCTTAGCAGTCTTTTTATACAGTTATCATTAAACTGTTATTATAACATTATAGGAATGACGTTCCGTCTCATGCAAACAGCAAATAGTTGCGTGCACTGTGGCTTCCTTTGGCACTTTTAAAGTTATATCTGAATGAAGCCACGAGGGATAACTTTATATAAATGTGACCCAGATGTTTGCTTTAAAAGACTGATGAAGCCAACCATTTACCTTTTTTTGACAGAAAATAACTATAGTTAATTCTTATAATAATATCTGCGTGTCCATGCAGGAGGATCTGAAGGCAACTCAAAGTGCCAGAGACAGAGAAGCCAAACAGATGGCTCGGCTTGAGAGGACCAGGCTGAGAAACCCTTCAGACAGACAGATTATTGTATCCTTGCACTGTTTCTCTTCACTTCTTTTTCTATCAAACAGGCAGAGAAACTTACATGTCACAGCAGCAATATATATGAATACTAAATGTTATGTCAATTAGAATGAGTTTGATTTGTCAAACACAGTCTTTGTTCAGTACCTGCAGAAGTAGAATGAAGCCTGATAAACAGAATTTTTTTTCTGTTTCCTTAACCCAAACTTTCAGTCTCAGGTGTGGTCCATATAATCTGTTCGCCTCTTCATTGAAAATGTTGCTTTTTTATGTATTGTTTTCAACTCAGTGTCAGTTTTGTTCCACTTCTTTAAAAGTTCATCACAATTCAACCAAATGTATATGAACGAAAATGTTTTGAATTGTTTTAAAAGACACTATGTTCTGTCTAAATGTTCACACTATCAGGCTGAAAGTGAACTTCAGAGAGCCACCATGGATGCCACACGGACCACCAAACAGCTGGAGGAGACCATAGACGAGTTTGAGAGACAGAAGATCCAGGACATCAAGGTTTGCTGTATCGAGTGTTCTGTCCACAGTGAATTGAACACTGACAGAGATCATTTGGAGGGCCTTCTCTAACATCACTTCCTCTTACTTCATTCTATTTCCAGCTGTTTGAAACTGTTCTTGTTTAATAATTGTCTTTTTTTAATGTCTTACCATTATCAGAAGGTTGCAGTTCACTGACGTTCTGTCTGAGTTTGTTGACAAATTATCTTTTTACTTCTCCTCATACAGAAAGTCTTTGGTGAGTTTGTGACAGTGGAAATGGCATTCCATGCCAAGGCTTTGGAGATCTACACCTTGGCCTTCCAAAGCATTCAAAGTGTGGATGAAGACGCAGACCTGGAGGTAAGGTGATACTCTGGTCAGACATTCTTAGTTAGCCAGTTTTAATGTAGTAAACCTATTACAGTGCAGACTCCTTGGACTCACAGCATGGATCCAGAGTTTTGGTTCTGCACTCACAGCTACTTTTTTACCATCACTGCAGAAATGAACCTAAAAGATGAGCAGGAGGTTTTTGTGAATGATACTGCCTGTGAGTTTGACAGTTCTTTTTTTACAGAATCTATTATTTCCAGAAACTTAAAGGTCAAGACATCTGTGTGGAAACCTAGCTGCTTGTTTAGAGTCATGTTAGGTCAATAAATGGTCCTTCAACGTGTTGACAGTGAGGAACATCTGCACTAAGATACATGTCCCAAATTGCCTCTGGATCTGAATGTGTCATCAGATGTAATGTATTATGTGTGAGACTGTTCTTCCACTAAAAGCTGCTCCAGCTTCTCAAACACCCTCAGCTTTTTATTTGATCAACCTGGAGGTTTTGTTTAATTTGCCCACAGTATCAGTCCACACCCTTTAACTCAACTTTAAAGGTACCTGCAGAGAATCCTGAACAATTGCTTCAGTCACGCTCGCTGCTTTGCTCTGTTTACCAACTTTTGAGAGGTTTGCTGTACTATTTTTGGAGAGAAAGCGTGCAGTGAAGAAAACAAAAGGATCGAAACAATATTCAGCGAAGTGAGGTTCCTCCTGCAGATGCCCTTGTGCTATTTTCCGCACCCTCTGTGCATTTGTGCACTGAATCATCTCCCTTTCATTCATACTGAAACAAAACTCCTCTCTGAGACAAGGCTGTTTTTCAGTGACTCATCATACAAAACATGGGAGATTGAATCATCTGGAACAGGCACAATGACAGGCATGAAGACAATCCTGATCAAGAGTTGTTTTTTTACCTGTTCAGTAAAAACCAGCGGTCTGGTTGAAATGTCAGAGTCAGAACCTCTGTGTTTCTTTCGTTATGTAAGCACATCACCAAACTAGAAGTTGAATTGATGAGTACTCGCAGTTCTAAAGTTTTTCCTCTTGAGCATGTGGCTTTGATATGATACATGAAAAAGCTCTGTTGGTGTTTTTTTTTGTCTTTGTGGAAAAATGTAGCGCACCCTACTGTCTTTGGCAGGTGTTCAGGAGTTCGCTGCACCCACCTGACTACCACTCACGGTTGGACATCGTGCGAGCCAACTCCAAAACATCTCTTGATCAGACCGGGTCCTTCATTAGCACATCAGGGACCTTCCAGGTAAGATAAACAACAAACAATCTGGGAACCTCCAACACTGTCTTTTTCATTTATGTTTTAACGCAAAGCAGAAGTTCCCTAAAAGTTCCCCCCTCTAACCATAATCGAACTGCTTCTTATCTGTCTTTATAAATGTTTTTGACTGTTGCGTAAGTTTATTGTGATGATAAAAAAAAACTTCCCCCTTCACGCTAACCTTCCTCATACCAGCACAGACTGATGCTCGATAACTGCGAGTCTTATCAGTTGTCCTAGGGAAAACATCTCCCAATTCATCATTCGCAATATATATCCACATGTCACAGCCTGTTAGTCGTATCATCCATTTCCTCCCACATTAAAAGTTTACCCATCCTCCTTAGATGGCAGTATTTTATCAGCAAGTTGTCAATTTATATCTAAATGAGAATCGTTGTTTCTTGTCTCAGAGTGTGTTCAGATATCTGTCCAGATTGTGGCTTGCAGAGGCAGATTTCTGCACACACATGTCACACTGGCGTACCTCAAATTTGTCTTTTATATTGTGATAAAAAAAAACTCTGCCCGTGACGTTTGAGTCCATCTGCGAGCAATTGTAGGGACCCTGTTTGCATAAGGGATAAAACTAGAAAGGCGGTCTGAAAGTAAAACAACTCTTGAGGAATGTTGTCTCATTTCACTTCAGGGCGTGCTCCCTCCTGAAACCTGTATTATCACTGCTAATAAACCGCAAACTGCAGACACAGAGAAATGTTCTGGATGCCACAGAGGCACAAAACGTGTGTAATGACTGCCTTGCAAAGTGTTTTAGTTGCGCAGTGACTGTTAATTTGTTGTCACAGCAACAAAGAGCTTTTAGCCGCCAGACGAGGAGAGAGGAGGAGGAAGGGGACGACGCCGAGGAGGAATCTGAAGAGGAGGAGGGTGATGAGGATGAAGAGGACACGGATGATGAACATTAAAGTGGTAAAACTATTGTAGTCGTTTGTGCTCACCGGAAAAAAGATAACAAAAGGTGTATTAACTGCTTTACAAAGAAGTGCTGAGTCATTGCCAAAACCTTTTCACCCTTGTAGAACAGTATTGTAGTATTAATGTTCAGTTTTAAAAAAAAAAAAAAGGCCTCTGTTGAATTGCAACCAGTCATTATGTTTGGAATATTTTTATATCAATCTCAAAATGTGCATCATATTTGTATGTTTTGTATTGTTCAAGTGAAATGTGACTCTATAATAAAAACAGTACATGTTGTACCCTCACTCCGTTTGTCTAAAGAAGAAAAAACACCCAACAGAGCTTTATTTTATTTATTTATTTTTTAAATTGTTGGGAGTGTGAATCAGTCCAAGTGACAGTAGTTACGTGAGAACTGCAGTTAAAAGTGACTCATCTCTGCCACAGACATACAAAAATAAAAAAAGGGGGGGGGAGTCGAGAACTTCTTGCACCTAACAGTCTGTGTTCATCTGAAGATATATATGTTGTAACTTTAAATACACCGCTGTGTGTGCATATGGAGCTTGAATAAATCGTTTGTGTGCTTGTGCGTTATACTGTCTGTCACATTTGCTGCTGATGGCTCCTTTCTGTCTTGCATGAGTCACTCAACACATTCTATATTCCTCTGCTGCCCGTGTCATCCTGAATTCTTTTCTGCCTCTGGTTCTATGCACACATCTTTTACAGAAAACACAATTATATACACTTATATGCAAAAATAAATTTTAAAAAATATTTTTATGTATCTATATATATATATATCAGATAGGAGGGCTACCAAAACCTCCCTAACAGCAGCATTTATCATCTCATTGCTTTTGACTAAAAGGTGCGTAGGTGGTGTGTCATGAAACCTCTGCACAAACAGCAGCCTAATGCATATAAAGGTTAATGTGTATGCAAACACACTCGCACTAACACGCGCTCAACGTTTGTCTTTGGTGTACTGAATGGCCTGTGTTGCAGTGACTCATCACCCGTAAAATGTTTGTGTCAGAGAGCTTTTCCAATCACAGATAAACCTCCACTCCCCGATCACAGCAGAAAAATGACTTTTAAAAGAAGACAGAGAGTCTGAAAGGAAGAAAATGCAGTCGGGGTGATTGTGAGTGTTGAGAACTATCCTGTTAACAAAAGGTTTCAGGTGCCAAAGGGCAAAAGAAAAAAGTAGTCTTGTTGGCTGTAAAGCAAACTCATGAAAACAAGATGCAGAAACATAAGACAACAGGAATGGAAATTGGGGACAGTTGAGAGAGGTCAGCCGTAGCTTTAGGTTTTTATGATTGACTCGCAGCCCCCTGGCATTGTGCCACTCCTATCAAACCTAAACACCTGCGGCGTACATTAACCACTGTACGGCTTCATGCAGCTGCCTTCATGTGCAGTGTCTTTCCCCTGAGCTTATTGCCACTGATCTCACTTTGCCAGAAGCCTTTTTCTATGGTGACACGCTGTTTTTCATCTGTACATAAATAGGAACATATTCTACAAAGGTAATTATGCAATAATACCCATTGAATTCACGCACGTGAATCTAGAGATCCACAACTGAATGATCCTTTAAATAAAAACAAATTGCTGTTTTTCAAAGTTTAAGCAATTGCTTTCTTTCAAAAAGCTGTGACACTTCCCTTAAACACCACCAGAGGGTGATGTTTTAAAGTTCTTTTTTTTTTTTTTTTTTTTTCTTTGCCTGTACAGTTTTTGGAAGGAGACATTGTGTTCTTTTTCACCCTTTGGATAGCTGCAGTGTATGTGTTCTGCCTCAAGCCGACTGGTATTGAAAGCTGCTAAGGTTAGCTTTAAAAAGTGTACAAAATCATCCAGATATGACTTGTTTTCATGATATAAAATTTGACTTTATGAATAAACTAAATTATGACAGAGTTAAGGCCTTTTGATCCATGCCTGGAGTTCCAAGGGGTTTTTTTTGTATCACTATGAGACAAATGAGGATTCATGCTGACAGATGGACATTTTTAGTACAATTCTCTCTATATTTTCCTCATCCTGTCCTAATGTTTTGCACATTCTCCTGTGAGTTCATATGTGGGACTGAATCATAAGTCAGCTTTAATAGAATCGGTTTCTGTGATGCAGAAGCCTGTTTCTGCTTCTCCTATAGTCCTCGTTTCACACAAAAAGAAAAGGATTCCCTCCTCTCTCCATCTGACTCATCTGCAATCTTCCTCTGATGGGTGTGCATAGTTCTGTCTGTATGTGTGCATTTGAATAAAGCAGAAAAGGCGCAGAAGTGAATGTGTTGATTGTACTTGTGTCACTTTTGCTACTCATATTTTAATCACCCTGAAACATTTGGTGAGAGGAATCAGTATTCATGTGTGGCTGTTTAGGGAATATGGCGTAAATACGTACATATGTGGAAAAATATGTGAATACGTGCGACAAAGTACAGTTGTTTGGAATATTAAATACAATGTCGTGCTGGCGGCTGTTATAAAGTCGAGAGGCAGCATAGCCAAAGTGTGATTCACCCACTGACTCATTGTGTGTATGTTTGTGTGTGTGTGTGAGAGGCAGTGTGTCTAAAACTACACGTCTCTGGCAGACCTGTTCTGTTGCTTCTGGTGTTCTAAGAACTCTGAACCCTGCTACATTCCCTGGAGTTTACGCTGGTGAACAAGGTTAAAAGTGTATTCGTGAAAGTGTGTGTCCTATTTTAGCAGCAAAGGTTTTGTGGAGATGTCAGACAAAAAAATCCCATACTGTACTAGTGGCTCTCTGCTAATTAAAATAAGTTCGGCAGGTAAAACATAAAACTTGATTCTTATCAGGGGTGGCACAGCGGTGTAGTGGTTAGAGCTGTCGCCTCCCAGCAAGAAGGTTGCAGGATTGCATCCCGGCCTGGGGC
>JAOXNZ010000177.1:11122683-11133478 GCA_028566095.1 Kryptolebias brasiliensis | reverse complement strand
GTGTGTGTGTGTGTGTGTGTGTGTGTGTGTGTGTGTGTGTGTGTGTGTGTGTGTGTGTGTGTGTGTGTGTGTGTGTTCGTTATTCTGTCGAGTTATCAAACTATTTCAAGAAATGATTTGAATAAAAAGTTTCAGAAAGTAATAATTGGATGTACATTTACAGCATTAGGCGTTAACCCCAGTTGCCACAGCTAAGTGACTTTATTAAACACTAAAATGGTTAAATTCAGACACTTTTACAGATTCAGCTAAACTTTTGTGTGGTGGTAGCTGAGAGTCATTCCAACACATATTCTGAGCACTAACAGATTGTGCAAAATCTTTTTTAAAAGTTTTGCAAATAACTATTGAAGTCAACTGTGTCTGTCTGTTAGCAAAATAGCTCATGGACCACTGGACAGCTTTTAATGAAACTTTCAGAAAGTAAATATTGGAAGTACATCTACAACTGATCAATTTTTGGAATCAATCCAATTCAAGATGGCCGCCACAGACAACTGAACTTTGGAAATACATTAATGGCTATAACTCAACCAGATTTACAAATACTGTGCTAAAGTTTGGTGCGGTGGTAGCTCAACATCATTGTAAACACATACTCCAGGCACTACACAGTGTGTGATGGTATTGCTTAAAACTCTGGCGTTAACTGGCATCAACGCCAGTCTGTCTGTCAGCAAAATATCTTGTGAAGCACTGGATGACCTTAGGTGACAGGCGATATGAATTTCTTCCAGGAATGTTAGGCCTTTAATTTGGTTTGTTTATGGATTTATATCTGTTTTCTTTGAATGTTTATTTCGTGAAACTTTGGGAAATCCTGCCCGAGCCGCAAATGTCATTTACCTTTGGCATTTTCTCACAAGAAGAAAAAGTCGCCCCTGCTCTTCCCAAAGCGAAACGTGATTGTGCTTCAAGGTCTCTGGAGAAAAGAACATTATGAAACATCTGAGTCAGACAACCAGTTTAAAGGTTGTTAATTATTGCCTAAAACATGTGCACGATGTATAGACATGAAAACGCGATTCCTGGCACATGTTCTTGTGTATCAGTAAAATCTCGGAATGCGGAGATCTGCAAACACCCTGATAAAACTAAAACAACAACAAACAGAAAAACAACTATGATTTCTTTGCTCAAGTTAATTCTGTGAAAGGTGTCATCAGAGCCGAGCCGAGCCGAGCGGAGCCGAGCCGAGCCGAGCCGAGCCGAGCCGGAGTCGCCGTTAGAGGATTGCTCAACGCTTGTGTCACCAGGAGGCTGGACTGGTCGGGCGGAGTGTTTGAGCTCAACATCACCGGAGCTCACACACTCACTCTCCACCTCTCCGTGAGTGTGAGGCAGTCTCTCCATTCTTCTTTCTTCCTCCTGTCTTTCTTTCTTTTCTTTTTTTTTCTCTCTCTCTCTCTCAGTCTTAACTCGGATTTATCCTCACCGAAAGTGCACTCTTCAAGAAAGGCTTGGATTATTATCAGCTCTAATTATGAGACGGAGTCGTTCCAATTAACCACCAACGGACGCAAACTACAAGAAGGCTGTTTTAGTTTTATTTATTTGCTTTGGTTCGTCCTAATGGTGAGTCGGCCTTTCAGGATGAACTTGCAGCGGAACAGCCCGGCGCCCTGCATCCGCCGGAGAGTCGCCCACAAGCGGCTGGACTCGGACGACCAGCCGCCGGCTAAATGCGCCAGGCTGAGCGCCGAGGCGGCGGGGGACGCGCAGGGGGGGCTCCTCCTGGGCACGTCACCCGGCTCCCCGCTCAGCCCCGCGGCCAACCCCGGCGTCCTCCCGCACCACCAGCAGCAGCAGCACCAGCAGGGACCGTCCAAGATCGGAGCCTTCCTCCTCCTGCCCCTCGCGGACCGGGAGAGCAGCGTGCACAGCGCCATGGACACCGATACTGGCGAGGAGCTGCTGTGTAAGGTATGCGCAATCGGCTCATTGTGCAATTTCTTTGAATGAATGATGTTTCGAGACGTTGCTCAATAGCCCGTCTGACATGTTATCCGAATTTAGCTCACTTTGTTTTTTTCAACCAATCTCACTCAAAATGTGTCACTTTTTTGCGTAATAAGGCTGTTGCTTCTTGGGTTTGTTTTTTTAATCCGCTGATAATAAACAAGATAAATCCTACTCCGTGTTGTGGAAACAGTCTATCCATCCTCAAGCTCTCACACAGTCTGTCAACTAGCCTCATTTGCATATACGTCATTGCAATACGCCAAGCTGTGGCACAAAAATGCAAACATGTATGGCTGGTATGATAAGGATCTGTCCAGCTAGGGACTCACTCATCCCAGCATCCATGAGCTCATGTTACATGAAAAACAAGAAGGCATTTTTTTTTTTTTTTTTTTGGCTTTGCTGATTAGTAAATTGAATCGCTTCATGCTTGATTTGACTCATTTGTCATGCTCTTACAAAAGCAGTGTGTTAAGGATCCAGGAATCTGAGTCTCTGTCATATTTGCTTAGTTGTTTCCTTCATATGATCATTAACTCTGACCCATCGCCTCCTCCCTCTCACGCTCACTCCTCTTCCTTCCCCATGTTCCTAATTTCCATCCTGCATCCTTCCTCCACCTCCTCCTCCTCCTCCTCCTCTCTGATCTTCCCTGCAGGTCTTTGATATGGCCGTGTACCAGGAGAAAATCAGAGCCTACGGAGTTCTGCCGGCTCACAAGAACGTGGCTGGCATCCGAGACATCATCCTCGGCGAGCGCAAGTCCTACGTCTTCCTGGACAAAGACCATGGGGACATGCACACCCTGGTGAAGAGCTGTCGCCGACTGGACGAGGAGCACGCCCGCAGGCTCTTCTGTCAGGTGGCTGAGGCCGTGGCGCACTGCCACCAGGCGGGCATCGTGCTGGGGGACCTCAAACTGCGCAAGTTTGTCTTTGCTGATGAGAAAAGGTGAGATACTTTGACTCAGGTCATGATTTTTTTATTATTACTATTATTATATAGGCTTCCTGATTTGATTGGCTGCTGAAATAGAACACAGAAAAAACAGTTTGGTTAGTTAGTGTAAGAATTTCAGCGTAAACAATGCAAAGAAACTCACACATTGATATGGAGTTGACTGCAACCTGCAGCTTCACCACTAGATGGCTCTAAATTCTTTATAGTGCTCCTTTAAGGACATAAGTTCAATAACCTTAAAAGATTTCTTACATTGCTCACACATTTTTAAACCAATATTCAGAATAATCCTGAGAATGGGATGTTTGTTTAGATGCTATGACCCCTGAACAGTTGCAGAGTAGTGGCACATGCCAGGGAACACACACAGCATCTGATACACACGGGCCATGTGTGCAGATATGGATGTGGGAACAGATAGAGTAGGAGGTTCTGTACTTGTGGAGGCAGACTGCTCAGCTTCCCAGATTTTCGCCCTCTCTGTCTGTCTCCCTCTCTCGCCCTGTCTCTTTGTGTGCACGCTTTGTGTTTGTTTTGCACGCGTGTGTGTGTGGGTGGGTGGTAGTTTGGCAGAGCTGCTAGACGAGGCTGCTGAATGAGACGATCATACCCTTCTGTGCCCGATATCTCAGAAAACATTTATTACTCATTATTTATTAATAAATTACATCATCGCTGTACTGCAGAGCAACTCATGTTTCCAGCCAGGCTTCATTCATACACACTTTCCTCAGAGGAGGAGAAGCTCAGAGCTTTGAACTGGCTCCCACACACACACACACACACACAAATGCCTTAACTCTAAGTGCTACATTCTCTTTAGGAAGATACACAAAAAAATCCCCTCTTTCAAAACCGTTTGTCGCTTCTTTGCTTTTGCGTCACTCAGCTCTCTGAAGGCCCCTTTTTTTCCCTGGAGACTTTTCACCAGTTACATTCTCCTGCCACAACCTCCGGGTCTGGAAGGTTGCAGTGGACGAACGAGAGCAGACAGCCACTGAGAAAAGTTGACGTTGGTTGTGTCCCCCTGATAGCTATACTGCTGCAGCGTGATGAGTCACAGTGTATATGTGCAGAGATGAAGAGGAGGGAGGGCTGCACAGCTCATTGTCCTTATTTATGTGTCCATACATGCATGTCGTGCTATCTACACTTCCAAAATAACGAAGCTGTAATCCATTCATGCTCAGACAAATCTGCAGGCTTTCCTGATGACTTCAAATGATTGTGTACCGTCATGGAAATTTGAAAGTTTTGTTGCAAACATCTCCGCTTTCATTCACTGCCTGGCAGATGTTGACATAAGTGTGTTACAAAGTCGTATGACCTAATTTATTGTGTCATGCATTCTTTTAAATTCACAATCAGACCTCTTTGAAACCTCAAGACACAAACTGTGATGCAATGTCCCAGCTAACAATGCTGCTTTCGAGCCAGAGACACAGAAAGTCAGCAACAAATTGGCGAAATGCTGTCTTCATTCACAAACACACACGCACACACACACACACACACACAACAGCCACAGAGCAGATGGAGGCGCCAGTTTAGAGGAAGGTGAATAGCACCAGGAAGCATGCAGAGCTTCACTGCTGGGCTGGCCTTCCCGTGCGTCACTGATGTGGCAACAGCCATTTGAGGGGTAATTATGGCATGGCTGGCGCCGCCAGTGTGGGACCCAGGTGCAGATAGCCTCAGCTCGAGACAGAGCCAGAGAGGAGAGGAGGAGGAGAGGAGATATGTTCTCTCAACAGAAGGATGACTCACTCTCTCCACCCCTCAGACTCTCTCTCTGTTCTCTCTCCCTTTCTGCCTCCATCTCTCCTCCTCTGCCGACTTATCTTCTCCGCTATCTTGGTGTTTGAATATCATCCGCTCTCTGCCTTTGTCCTTCTGGCTGTCACGCTTTTCAGTCTCTCTATTTCTCTCTCCAGTCTCTCTGTCTGAGTGTTGAAGTGCCTCAGAGAGTCATCCCCAGAGTTTGAGATGAATTACAAATCAATTTAGCTAGCATTGCAAAGCTGTTGCTGTAATGTTTATTTTTGGTAGTTTTGCTTTTGGAAATGGCAAAAAGTTCACATTCTTGTGCAAATTAATCATTTTGTGAGCTTGTGTCAGTGGTAAAGTATCTCTGCAAACATGTTCTCACAATCTCTGTGGCACCCTGCTGCAGGACTAAGTGTGTGTCTCGTCATTAACATGGCTAAATATAGCGTAGTGTGTGTGACTAAGGAAGGAGGAGGGGAGGGCAGGAATTGTATATTTATGTGAGTTCATGTGGCCATGTTAGTGCCAGGAAGTCACAGAAAATTTGGTTAGGTAGCTCAGTTTTTAAAACACTCAGCTGCTCTCAGGTCAGAGTGAGTTCACTGGTGTGTGAATGTGTGTGTTGTGTTTATCTGCACTATGAGTGTGACTGTGTGTCTATCTGTCGCTGCAAAGTTTAGGGCTAAAGTAGGAATCCTCTGCGAGCAACTAAAGCTCTCTATCCTAGATGTAGTCAGGGCATAAAACAGAACAGATTGTATGCTTTTAAAAGTCGTTTTCTTGATATTATTTCATTTTTGTCTTCACAGGACTCAGGTGAGACTAGAAAGCCTTGAGGACTGTCGCATCCTAGAAGACCCCAACAATGACTTGATGTCAGACACCCATGGCTGCCCCGCCTACGTCAGCCCCGAAATCCTCAGCGGACCCACTCCTTACTCCGGCAAGATGGCTGACATGTGGAGCCTGGGGGTCATGCTGTACACCATGCTGGTCGGTCGCTACCCCTTCCACGACCCTGACCCGGCCACACTGTTTTCAAAAATCCGCAGAGGCCAGTGCTGTTTGCCTGAAGGCTTGTCGCCCAAGGCCAAGTGTCTGCTTCAGAGCCTGCTGAGGAAAGAGCCGTCGGAGAGACTCACAGCAGCCGAGCTGCTTGCTCACCCGTGGTTCCACCAGCCACCATCATCCCAAGAAGCAACACTGGGTGAACAGGAAGTGAGTTCAACAGAACAGATGGTGCCATCGTTTGATGTGCAAGAGGATGAGGATCTGTTCTGCTGACGGACTTAACTCAAAGCCCAATTGAAGGACCAAAACAAAACTTGCTACAAGGGACTTTGTTGTCATTTTTATACATTGGCACTTTTTAGAAAACCCATTTGTGTACTGCTTTGTGTGTACATATACCCTCAAGATTTCTACAAAAAAATCTTCCTGTACTGTATTCTGATGTCATATATATGTTACCTGCTGAGGGCATTGCTCACAATGATCACTCATTGTGTTTCTGTGTGTGTTTTAGAGAATATTTGGTGCTAAAAAAAATCACAGTGACTCATAATTTCACAGGTTATGTTAAAAGAATAATCTCTCCAGGCTTCTCTGAGTGTGTAAAACCTGGAGAACACTTATTAGTGCTTACTCTCGACCCAAACTCATGAAGGCATTAGCTTGAACCTTGAAAGTGAGGCGGGCGAGCGAGGCCAGGATGTTGTTCCTCTCACTCTCCGACCAGGCTGCAGGCTTCAGCAGGCTGACTCAGCCGTCGACTCGAGGACGGGCCAAGCTCCAGCCTGATGTCTCGGAGCAGACAGTGACACAGAGCAGGAAAGATGGTTAGCAGAGGACTCGTGTGTCACAGCTCAGCGTGACACTACGGAGGTGTCTCGCTGCCAATCTGGCAACGTCTCCACAAACGGACATCATTTACAAATCTCACACCAAGCGCAGAAGGTTGGAAAAAGGCAGAATGTTGCAGAAAAAAAATGTGAAAAACTTGTCACACACAACACATAGTGACACCAGGACGAAACAAGTCCTTAGAAATGAGACCAAGAAGATTTCTGCAGCTGATTAAACCAGCCTTTGTGTTGATTATGAAAGATGCTCAGAGCTGAAAAAAATCTTATGAAAATTGTACCCAATTAGAAAATATCTGATCTGACTTCGAACTCATGAGTGTTCAATTAGCCGCAGCTAAAGTTAACACTAATGGTTTTCATTGCTGGTTTAAAAGACTCAGTCACATGCCTCAGCAGCAACTGATCACTGGATAATATTTACGCCTGAAGGGAAAAAAATTCAAATTTCAGCAGAAAAAGAAGAAACACACTTTGCGTTGGAATGGTTCTTTCCTCTGATTGAATAAAATCTTTCTAGGAAATGTGTCAAATATTCAGTCAAGGACATAAAGTAACTGTTGAACCTGTTTTGTTCATATCTGTCGGGGTGTTATATTCAAAGCTGAGCTGTGCTGAGTGTTGTGCCCATATCGCCGTGTTTCATAAACTGAATGAGTCGGTCGCAGTCAGGCGGTAGTTGATGTTGTTTTTTTCTGTTTATGACTCAGTACTTAAGCGTGTCTGCAGAGATTCGTTCTGACCTTGGCTGGAAGAATCCACACAGACCATTTCCTTCATTTTTTCTCCTTTCTTCTTTCTTTATCTCCCTCTTTTAAAAGCTTTAGATCTATAGAGACTAGTCCTCTTAGTTAGTGACATTTTTCATTCTGATGTTCTTGACCATGGTACTAAATCTGGCATGTCTGAAGAGTGCTGTGCATTTTTAATTCTGGGTCACTTAGGAGCTTTTTTTTCTGTTATTTAATTATATTGTCTCTTGTCGAAAAAAGATTGGGAAAGGCTTGTGATCACTTGCGCCGTTCCTCTCAGAAAAAGTAACTTAAGAGATTTATGATCCTGCTTCATAACGTGAGTCACACTTTCATGTGATATGTAGAGTAAACTGACACGGGTTCGCAATCTTCATATTGCACTGTGAATCATGCATTTGTGACACAACCTGTAGGCTCTTATTAGTCCCTAAAGGTTACACTTAAGAGTTGTATTCACTGTAAATAACATGTATATATGTATATTTGAAATATATGTGGAATTGTCGAATAAAGATCACAGTTTTTCATATTCACACGGCTTGTTTTTACTTCTCCACACCTGCACTGCTTGACTGCGTGCCTCGAAGCTTTTCCTGAAAGAAATCTCTTCTTCTCTGCAGCACATTTTCTCATCTCCCTCAGCGAGTTCACTTTCACCCTTGCAAGAAAATAAAAAATATATATATATATATATATCTTCCCCAGCTCTTCCTCTGACCGTTTGCTCTTCTCTGACCTTTGCGTAATGTAACATTTAAGTCCTCAAACAAACAAATGTCAATAGTGGGTCAATGTCTTTTCCTGGAATACACCAGGGGGAGCAAAAGCTTCAATAATAACCAGTGGAGCTTGACGTCAGCCTATCAAATCCTGAACAACAACAGCACAATTTCAACTCAAACACATTTTCTTTTTCCTATGCGGTCCACTTTTACTTGTGAATCATTTGTTTGACCTATGAGAGCTTGGCATGTCTCCACCCTCTGCGTGTTATGACTACCCGAGGCACGGCTGGCCAGGGCTTGCGCAAGTGTTGCGTGTGTGTGTGTGTTCTTGTGCATACCTGCTTGCATGTCTGCGTGCATGACTGTGTGTATGAGCAAAGAGTCAGATTAGGTATCAACAAGGTAACTGGAGTGCCTTAGCTGCTGGGAAGCTGCCAAACCAAGTGCAGTGTTGCCCAACACATCAGAGCTCCTCCTCAAGGGATCGGAGTCAGGACTCCCTTAAAAAAAGGCCAGAGTTGTAGGTCAAAAGTAAAGGAAACAGGTTTCAATTATGAAATTATTCTTAAAAGGATAGTTTAGATCTCTTGAAGAAGCTTTCTGTGGAAATATTATAAACAATTATTATCTTACCAGTTGTAACTAGCTCCTTGAACAACCTCAGTTTTGTGTTATGTGATTATTATGGCTGAAATATTATGATATTCCTGCCAGAAGTGCTCCAGGCTGCGTCAAAAGTTCTTCAGCTAACTGCCATGGCTGGTATTTGATCTCACAATTAACCATAAAACTTTATAAATAAATTACTGCAATCTACTTTGGTTTTAGTCATACTCAGACTAACCTTGAGCTCACCAAGTAGGTCAGAATTAAACTCTATTTCTCTTAATTAAAGTAGCTTAAGGAGCTTTCTACAGGTAGGATGTTACTTGTTTAGAATCCTTCCTCAGAAACCCACTTTAAAAGATCTGAACTTTATCAAAAGTTTTCTTTTTTGTGGGGTAAAATGCTAAAATGAGGTCAGGTGTTATGAAATCTCCTCAGGTACATACTCTGTGAGCTCTTCCCCTCTCTCTCTCTCTCCTTCTCTCTCAGCCACTAGAGTAAACTTTATCCTTCCTTTCGGTCAGGGATCATTAAAGTTTCCCAACCACATAATCTTTTGAACAACAGACTTCACATGACATGTTGGCACTGTTGGTTTCAGGTCACACTTATCCCCGGTTCCCCATGATGTCAGTGTGTGAAATCAAACTTTCACAATACATTGTCGATTAAATATTCTGGGGAATCTCAAAAGCCGCGTTTACTCACAAAATTCTAGAGTAAAGCTATTGTGGGAAAATTTTCTTTGTGGAGTAAAGTGAAAATAAAATTAAAGGGACTCATATAAATATATATAATCCAAATAAGGAAGTGAAATGAAGAAGCAGATGTGACAGAAAAGCACCTGCTCCAGTCTCCACTCTCAGACTAAGCATTGTGTCTTTTCCTGGAACTCACTGGCTCAGGCGATCCCTCCACTGATGCAATGGAAACATCCCACTCTGTTCAAAACGACCCCTTGACCTGATTCATTTCATAACACAAATCCCAGGAGGAATGTTGTGCTGAGCACACTTCAGAGAAGGGGGGACCGGATGCCTATAATAAGAGCGGTATGTTTTCACCTTTTACATTCAATCACAAAGCCATTAATGGAATGCAAGAGGAGAAAATCAAGTTGTGACCTCTGCTGCCATCTAGTGGAATCACTGAAAACGACATCTTTGTGTCTGAACACACGCATGCTGAAGACAGCTCTGTTTCCCAGCAAAATAAAGCTCAGTGTTGCTTAAATATGACAAGAATCGGAGAGGAAAACACTTGGTGTAACGTTTTATAACCAATTACATCACTAAATGTTCAAAAAGTATGTTAAAAAACAGTTTCATGAATGATTAATAATGTAAAATAAACTGCCAATCTTCTAATCTAAAGCAAATAAAGGGATAGTTCAGATCTTTTTGTGGAGTTTTGTAAGAAGGTTACAATTAATTAATATGTCACCTGTTGTAGATAGCTCTTTGAACAACCTCAGTTGCTCATCAGGTTCTGATGGAGGTTTTTTCCTGTTAAAGGGGTGTCATTTCTTTCCTCTTTCACCAATGTGCCTGTTCAATATGGGGGACTGTAACAAAGTGGAAATTTAACCCAATCTGCTGCTTCCTTAGATAAACAACTTTAATAACTAATTGGCATTTCATGAAGTACTGTATGTGAATGTATTGTATTATAACTGAAATAAATTGGCTGTGACTGGATTTAAATCTGTATTGAAACTAATATATATGACTTGGACTTGTTTTTTTTCTTTTGTACAGTGCTCTGAGATGACTTGGCACTTTATAGATGAATTGAATTGAATTGAATTGAATTGTATTGAATTGCTGGAACCTAATAACATTAAGACAACTTATCACTGTTAGTATTCCAGACATCTGATATTAAACACAATTTTAACAAACTATTATAAACATCAGTTGTGTTTATGAATCTGCAATAATGGAAAAACTTGTTAAACACAAAAAAATAAACCTTTGGCTGAAGATCATTAAGATAGAGACAAGAACATTTTACTATCAGGAATAAGAAATCATTTGCAGGAGTTTGTTTGCGTTCCTCAGCCAGAAATAAAATAGCAATCCACCCATCCATCCATCCATTTTCTTTAGCCGCTTCTCCATTCCGGGTCGCAGGCAGCCGGTGCCTATCTCCAGCAGTC
>JAOXNZ010000177.1:11106875-11119523 GCA_028566095.1 Kryptolebias brasiliensis | reverse complement strand
AAAACAATAGTGTGGATGCTGTCTCAGCATCCACACTATTTAGGAATAACCATGCAAACATGATATACACTTCCAAAACAAATAACCTCAGCAACTCTCCTTGGGCTCAGTCTGAACAGTGGAGGAACAGAATGAGTCAAACCCTGGCACAGTGACAAACAAAAAGCTGGAGTCCTCTTCTCTCCTCAGACACTGTGGGATTTCATTTCTTTCTGTAGATGTCGAAGTGAAGCAGCACTCTTGTTATCCTGCAGAGTGTTCACTCTCAAAAAGACCCTCTCATGCATGTCACTCATGCTTCAAGAGCCACATGCTATCCTGAGCTTTCAGCGCTGCCTTGTTCAAAAAGCACAGCGTCAACCAGCCCAATGCCTGACTTTCAACTTTCCCTCTGCGCACACGAGAGTTTGAACAAAATCACACAAAATCTCTCTGCAACGCACCCAGCACATGTGAGAAGAATAGAAATTAAGCAACACGGGATAATCAATGGTATGAGTTAGGGTGTCTGTTGTAAATAAGCTGATTTTTTCCAAAACCCTCTTAAAACTGGAAAATTAGCAACCTGATTAACTGATGGCAGTATAAAAAAATAATAATAATAGTACACAGACCAAAGAGATTAGAACAAAGTGAAACAAAGAGAGCAGTGTAAAAGGATTGGTCCTGTCTCACAGTTAGGTGAGTATACAGTGGCCTTTCATACCACTGAGCTTTGTAGTGCTTCTTATTCGGTAAGAAAGCCCATTACTGCTGCATTTCAAGCCCAAAGATTAGAACTTGAGCACACAGGAGCCTTCATGTTGAACAAAAAGGACTCAGATCAGTTGGATCTGTACACGAGTACGAACTCTGAATATTATGAGACAGAGCTGCATGTATGTATAACAGCTAATAGTTTAGTGCTGTGCAATAAATACAGACGGTACAACTAAAAAGCTTAAAATCAAATTAAAAGCCTAGCACTGAAGGAATGCATAATCACCTTTGTCTTTAAAGTATAAAGTGCACACAATCACTTTAACAAACTACTGTAAATTTACTTACATTTTGTCACCTAGCTGATCTGAAACACAGGTTCAATAGGTCACAGCAGCCATCTTGTTACTACCAAAAACAAAAAATAATGCACAAGGCAAAACAATTTAACCCTGTTGTGTGCCATTAGAGGTATTGTGTCATCATCATTAATTTCAGAGCAACAATCTCATTCTGTTAAAGTAATACAAACAATGCAGATCCATTGTGTTTCTTTCTTTTAGCATCCTGTTTCTTTCTTTTCATTTTCCATGAAAAATACATTTTTTTAGCTGCCAAATGAACTCGTGTTCACCGGCTTGCTGCTAACGGTGTTTGTCTTCTACTTGGTTATGAGCATGCCGAGGTGAGATTTGGTTTATTATGTTTTTAAAAACTGTTTACTTTTCCTGGGAAAAATGAACAAGGTGAGAGTGAAGCACATAGGTTACATCATGGCAGAGAGAAGAGCTGGATAATGAGCTGAAACTCGTGCCTATAAAGTTAGCGCTGGGTGTGCAGCAGTTTGTGCTCAACTGTGTTTCACAGGTGAACTCTTAATGTCGTTTGGTTTTGATTTAAGGTTTTAAACTCAGGATATGTATGTATTTCACTGGCTCCATAACCGTGGACAGTGAAAAGGCAACATTTCAGATAAGTTTCCATTCACCATAAAGTTCTAAAAGTTCTTTATACACATTGCTTTAAAATCCTGAATGATGCAGCAACATTGTTTAAAGAGAAAGTCTGGTCATTTTTAAAGTGATATTTTGTCAAATAGTTATCAGTAGATAGTAGTGTAATGATGGGTGGTTGTTGGCGAGGACCTGAGCGTACAGGCAACCAGGTGACCGGCAGGAATGACCTAAAATGTTTAATAAGTGAAAACCAAACCAGAGGTGCATGTGACAAAAACCCACTGATCAAGAAACTAAGCAAAGAGCTGATTACTGCCAGGCTGAACGAGTAACAAATACACTAGTTGCAGAAATATACAAGAAAATTTAAACAAAACCAGGGTACAGAAAAACAACCCTTCAGTCACCAGTCAACATACCTGCACACATCAATTCCCATTTTCTCCATTTAGTTCAGAATTTGAACAGGTTCTGAATCAGAAGGTCGTGAAACGGGTCACTTTTTTATTCCTTTGCATAGCAGAGAAACTCAGCTGCAAACAAGCAAACAGACTGCCGCAAATGCAGAATAAATCCTAAAAGTTAGACACTAAATGCTTTAGGTGTTGGCCACAAGTGAGTGATTAAAGAAGATGTAGATGAGCTGATCAATTATTCATGCCAAGATGCATGATTAAACAAGCAATGTGCAGCCCTGAAACGGTTTGGTTTGTGTTTGTGCGACAAGACATTTAAATGCAGAAGCATCAATACAAAAAGCCTCAAACTGAAATCATCTCATGCTTAGAAACGACAGAGTTAAAGTTGTTTTGGTCAAACCATAAAAAAATATTACATGCAATCTCAGTTGTGACTCAGTCATGTCAAAACTGCTAGAAAATTTTATCTAAATATTTGTACATTTGACTCAGTTATAGCCATTTCTGTGTTGGCTAATGTTGATTAGCTGTGGCAGCCATCTTGAGCTGAACTGACTCCAAAAATTACTCAGCTGTAGATGTACATCCAGTGACTACTTTCTGAAAGTTTTATTAAAAGTCGTCCAGCGGTTCATGAGAAATTTAGCCAACAGATGTTTCGGTCAACACTGACCAAAACATTATCGCCCGGCATTTGCATTTCAGCGGTGGCCAATTATAAATGATTTCACAGAAAGTGAAACAGAATTGAGGACAGAGAGCGAATAACAGAACAATAAGAAGTCAAGAAGGGGTGTAGTCGGAGCAAGCTGTGAGTTCAGGTTGCGTGGCTCGGCTTTAATTACTTTTCAGCGTCACTGCCTCTTTTGGTGACGAGCCTCTCTCTGATCAGCAGCCTCTGATTATCAGGCCTTTGTGAGGCCTGCGCCTGCTGTCAGGCCCTAATTACGTTTGTGCTGGAGAGCATCTCAGCACGTCAGGAAGCTTAAAGAGCTATTATTCAAGTGCTGCCCAACTTTCCAGACGAGAACTGCTTCCTGCTGTAAAGCTCAAAGGTTAGGGCCACTACAACCAGAAATAGCTGTAAATAATACATTTTACCCTCTTTTAAGTGAGTTTTCGTCAAATCTCACAAGGTTAAGATGACTTTTGCAAAGTAACTTGCTAATAGAAGGGTAAAAACAGGATCTGACTGCAAAAACTAGTGAGATGAGTCATAATGAGATGCTATAAAAAGTACTAAAATCATGCAGTTATGGTAAAACATTAAACTATTCTCAGCGCTTTCTCTAACAGAGAGAACTGCCTCACAAATCAGCTTCCTTCACACTTACAGTGACGTAGAGAGAAATATAAAACGGCAGTCCGATCTCCTTTCTCTCATCTCATCTTTGAAAAAGTCTCTTTGACTTTCTGTTATCGACAAGTCAGTTGTTCTCCAAGATTTTCCATTTAAAACAACATTCAGTTGTTTTATACCGCAGCTGGTATCAATAATTGGTTGTTGTTTTATTTAGTTTCTGTAATAAAGTTATGAAGAACTAATATCTTACCTGCTGTAAAAAAATCAGTTTGGAGAAATAGAGTTTAATCGTCACCGGATTGACGAGCTATGTTGTAAATCTTTATGTTGCCGTCAGTTTCACATTATACAATTATTTACAACGAAATTTGTTGTTATTTACAAGTACAAATACTGACGGCAGCAGCTAGCAATAGCATTCCCTGTGCAGACTGGGTTATTGTAATGTTTTTGCTGGAATACTTGTCTCAAGTCTACAAAAACTCAATGTAAATAAACAGATTTTATCTTATTTAAGAGCTTTTTTAAGTTTACTTTTTTAAATTGTATTTCTAGTTCTAGTTGCAGTCAGGCAAAAATCTCGTAACCCAGTAATTTTCATTATTTTTTTATATTTTTGCATAAATCAACTCTATTAGACCCCCTTCGCATCTGTGTGTAGTTTTATGGATGACTAACCAATGAAAAGTGTCAAAAAGAGCTTGTAAACCTTTGACCACATCGTTTATTTGAGAAGAAATTTCCTGAAAAGTTGCATTTTTGGAGAGGGAAGGTTTCTACAGCGACAGCCTTTTTTCTTTCTCTGTGCATTTTAAGACTTTTTTTTTACTGCCCTCATTTCCTCATTTTTGCTTCTCAACTTCTCCCCAGGAATCAGTCTCTGCTGAACCAAATCGGAAGGATGAGGAGAGCCTGTTGAAATGTTGTCTACCCAGAGCGGCCCAACACATCCCACAAATGAGCCACAGCTCAGATGGTCCCTTCACTCTGAGCTGTTCGGGGGTCTTAAAGCTCCTCCTTAACAGTCCAACACCTGCAAAACTTACTAAATAAATAAAACTAGATGCTTCTTTCACATCACTGAATGATTTGTACTTGTTTTATCAGTAAAGAGCAGAGCCTCTATGAGTGGTTCAGCCCAACCTGTCATGTTTTTATTGTTTTTGCACAAGCTCTATACGTTATGAGTAAAAAAAGTGGGAAAATTGTATACAAAAGGAACTGCAAGTAAGGAAAAAAAAGTAAAAACCTGGCAGAAGCTCAGTGAGGTTACACGACAGCTCATTATCGCATTGTCTGAAAGGAAAGCAGAACATGGAAACATCTGTAATGTAACAGCTGCTGGAGCAGATGATCAAATTTTAACATCAGCTCACACTGGAACGCATTAATTATTTTAAATACTAAACTTCTCTGTTCATATGTTTAAACTTTTACTTGGTTATAGGTTCTTTACAGGTTTGGCTAATAAATTCACTCATTATGAGAAAAAGGTAAGACCTGCCTTTAATTTAATCAGTCAAACTTTGACAAGTCAGTCAGCAGGTTATAAAAACAATGGCCTAGAGGAGCTTTAAGGGGAAAAAGATCCTCTCTCTGAGCGCACTGAGGTTTTTGAGGAAACACCGCTGTAAAGATTAGAAGGCCTGACACCCTGTAAGGATTTCAGGGCTGAAGAGTAATTTATTTATTCAGAGAAAAAATGTGAAACAGACACTAGTGCTTTTCTGAAGGCTCCAGGTTAAATAAAACAGCTGTAAAGTTGGGTTAATGCATCAAAACAGTTTGAGCAATTCCTTCATTAATTTTAAATCATAAAATGATTAAAAGTCTAATGTTCTGCTCTTCTGGGCCCTAAAGCATTTTGACAAGATGACTAAAATTTGTTCCTGTTTCATTTAAATGTAATTAATCTAAGTGATCAGTATGGCTGCCTTTGCAGAACATCCCAGCACAAAGAAAAAAAAAAGAAAAAACAAAGGTCGAACTGTTTGTAGATTAGATTTTTTTTAGAAATCAAACTGTTACACATAAACTACTGAAGAAAAGCCATGCAGCAAGATATTCTGTACAGCAGGAAAAAATTAATAATAATTTTAATATTTTCATGGTTGCTGTAATGATCACGCAAGGCGAGCCCAGAATGCAGACTCATCTCGGAATGAAAAGAAAATTGATTTTTTTTTTAGAAAAAAAAAGAAAAAGAAAAAGCTGACGTGGCAGCCAACAAAAACAAAAACTTACATAGGAACATGAGGAGCAGGCCCAGACTGCAACATGATCAAGAGAACAAAGATACACAACAAGAAGCAGAGAGAACCAAATACAATGAACCAGCAAGTAATGGAGGCAAAAGAACAGATTACATAAGCAGAGGCTGAGGAAGAGGACGCAGGTGACTGATTAGTAACTAGGGACAGGTGTAGATGGGCGTGACAGGCTGAGTGGAGAACTACTGAACTGAGGGCAGGTGAATACTGGCACAGGAAACACGTGACAAAAACTGATCACACATAACCACAAGACAGAATCACAAAGGCGACAAGAAGACAAAGAACACAAGCGTGACAACATGAAAACAACATGAAATCAAGTACAGAAAAATAACTCAAACACTCAAATCATGACAGATAGATTAATTAAATATCTTGATTAATGGTTTTACTTGCAACCATAGTTTTTTTTTTTTTTGCTGCACTTTTTTTTCACTTACAGAAACAAGAAGAGGAAAAGACAACCTCCACAACAAAATAAAAAAAGGTTTAAAAGTATTTGCCTGATTTTTGCCACTAATCCTGTCTGTTTATTGACAAAATGGGATGAAGTTTAGAAAGGTGGTAACAAAAAACATAGTCCTTGTTTTTGGTGTGGTAGTGTAAAGAAAATATGATTACAGGAAGATATGGCTGAGTTGGATAACAAAGTTGTGAAATTTTGTTTTCATGCTCCGACATCATCAGTGTGTCTCCAAACCCAGTCAGCACAGATAACATGTTGGAATCATCGGACATTTCATTAAAAATATGCAGAGTATTGTTTGTGTTTTTGTTGTACGTTTTGAGGCAATACTGCCTTTGCTGCTGTACACGATCGGACTCGTGTGTCTCTCTCGTGTCACTTTCAGGTCTGTGTTTGTGGTCAAACATAGAACAAACGTCACGAGGCAAATGTCGTTTTCAGAAGGACGTAATGTCAGAGCCAACCAGCTGTTTTGTCACACTTTGACCTCAGGAAACAGGGACCTTCACAGGGCTGAGACATCTGCAAGCTGTGAGGGACAAGGTTAATGGGCTGCGATGCAAAAAAAAAGGATGATCTGAAGCTCCCTCACATCTGGAGCAGTAGCTCAATCAAGAAGACAAGAATGGGTAAGTTATCCCAATACCATAGCTCTAGACAAATCCTGAGGAATTTGATGGGCAAAAACAAAAACTGTGACATATTCCCCCTAATAGTATGAGTTATAACCTGCAGCGTCTTGGCCCTGCTCTCACTGAGCTGTGTGACCTGAATGTTTCCACCTGCAGTGAAAATCACTGGATATGATGATCGATTTGAAGCAGACACGCAGAACAAATGGATGTAATAATGATGCTTATTTACAGAGTGGTTCTTACAAAAATAAGGGCTTAAACTGTTTCACATAAAACTGACATCAAAACCAAATGACATGGGCAAAATGGCAGCGAGAACCCGAATCAACAGTTTCATCAAAAGCAAGGCATTTCCTTTTTAATTTGAACAATGCAAGAGTGATTGTTTCGCTCTACAGGTATCACTACAGTTTATGTCTTTGAATTGCTGTAGTCTGTAATATTTTTTTACATTACTTTTAATATAACAAGATCCTAAAATGCTCTTGTGCTAAGCAGGTTGCAGTTTTTCTCAGACCTCCGTGCCACACAAAATGGCTTCATCAGTTGTTTTCTGTGCTGCTGTTATTATTGTAATCAGGCCTCTTGTAGCGCTGGTCGACCCACCGGGCAGCTATGTGATGAGAATGGGCCTCATGAGTGTGAGCTCATTAGTCTAAGGTTTACCCACAGTGCGAATACAAAAACTCTGTGAATTTACCTGAGAAAAGCACATTACACTTGATTAACACCTAAGCAAATTATGCTTAATACTTTGCAATAAGGGCATAGCTGTTGGTTTCTCCTGTATTTATTTCTGACTGATAAAGATTAGAGACAGAACAGTTTAATAGTGATCAATGTTAAACTGTTCTGGTCAAAATCTATCACCAAATGCTTTTGAGAAAGGTATTTAGAAAAGCTTCAGAATTGCAGCAGTCATGCCAAAGCAATATTATTTTCCGCAATGTCTTTTAGAAAAAAATAAATAAAAGCAGGAGACAAAAAAATGTTTAACAAGTGCTCTCTTTTCCCAGAGTCACTGCAGTAGATTCAGTCATTTCACACAACAAAATTAAACACCTGATGCTGACTGATAATTAAGATAAAATTAACTATTTTGTCTGTGTTTGATGTGTTTTGAAAGCATTATCTTTATCTTTTTGTTTTTTATATATACTTCAACCTGTTTAGTTGCATTATTTACAAAGGGAAGAAATCCCCTGGATGTGTTGTCGGTCCCTCACAGGTCTGTGGTCTATGGGAAAGGAAAAACATGTGAACTCTCCACAGAAAATCCAAGCTGAGATCTTAACCAGAGACCTTCTTACCATGTGGCAACATTGGTTGCCATCTTATGACTTCCACTTATAATATATTGTATTGGTTATTTCATACACATAGCAGACTTTAATATTAAAATATGTGATGGGTGTTATGTAGCTTCTGCCTCAGTAGATTTTTATGTCCACCACCTCTTACTGAAAAAAAAGTGATGATAAAATTGTTGTAGGGAAAAGATAAGGAAGACAGGAAGACCCAGCTTGTTGTTTCTAATTTATTACAAAAGAAATGTCAAGCAGAACATCCCAAAGATGAGACAGATCTGTCTCCCCTTAGATTGTCAGAGAGTGCTGAACAAAGCCTATCAGTAAGACATAACAATGCCACAAGTCTTGTCATAACTGGAAGATTCCCTTAGAAGGTAGCATGACCTTAAATTGAACTGTGAACAAATATGCAGTTTACAGGACAATTCTGTTACACCTAATCCTTGTATTATCAGCGAGTCTTATTTTTCTACAATATACATCAATAGATTTAGCAAGACATTTTAACATGGAAAATCCTCAGTGCTTGTGAAATAGATTTGTATAAGTGTGAGAAATCAGACATTATCTGCTCCACTGCAGAGATTCTGGACTTAATCCAACACTGAGTAGGAGTTGATATGTGTGATAATGGATGTAGCTTTGATTTTTATGTTTATTTTTATCAATCAAAGGTTTATTGCATTGTCTTGAGGAGAAATTATCCATGATACATATCCAAAAACCAATGGATTACTTAATACAACACCTATGTGTCAACTTTAAAATATATTTTAATAATTGGCATATCTGCTATGATGATCAGAGCCACATTAAAGGTCACAGTTGAGTTATGAGGGCTGGAGAGGTGACCCAAACAGATGTTACCCTCACTTGTCATTCTCCTTGCATCTGGGAGCCACTAATATATGTAAATGAGCTGAAATTAGTAAGTGGATGCTCATTTGGCCTAATGTGCTCCCCAGACATGACTGCACATCCTGGAAAACTGATATGAGGAGTTTAAAACGAGGGGTAAAATTTCATGAATACCAATCTGTAAAGTGTGTTGTTTCTGGGAGAATTTTGCAGGACTGTGTACCACAGAAGTCCAGCAACTCCTTGGCAGAGCTGCTGGTGATGGCATCTGAACTGTGGAGTCATTACCAGAGGCAGCTCAGCACACTGACACTCCATCCAGACAAAGGGCCTCTGAAAAGACAGGTGAGGCAAAGCCCTGACCTGTGAAGGGAGATAAAACTGATTCACTCCTAAAATCGATGGAGTCAAAGGGAGGATCAAAATCCCAGCTGACTGTAAGCCCTCAAATTCAAGCCCTCTTTCTCTGCCTACAGTCTTAAGCTCAGTTCTGAGTGTCACTAAAGTTTGACCTTAAAGCCATAGTCCATCAGGAAGGGTTCTGTGGAAACAATATGAACAATTAATATATCCCCTGCTGTAGATAATGTATTGAATGCCCTCAGTTTGGAGAAATGGAGTTTAATTACGATTAAATTGATGAGCTAATGACTAATCCAAGCAGGGCCAAGACCAAAATGGATTATATTATCTAAAAACAACTCTAATCTCAAAAGTTCCACAGAGGTTCATACAAACTCTGTTTCAGTGGCTCCCAAAGAGTTCAGCTTCAAAATAACAGCAAGTATTGCTGATTAAAGTGTACAAACACTGCTAACAAACCAAAACGAGGAAACAATGACTGCACAAACAGCTTTTTATCAGGTTATGGCCACAGTTTTTTTATATTTTATAACAATCGAGGGAAAATTGTGTAATTGGCAATCACCAGAGCCCAGCTTTGGAAACCACTGTTTTATTCTGGGAGATAGTGTTGTTGCTCACGTCTGTGTGTGCTTGTGTGTTTGTTGTTTTAGCAAAATATCTACCATATGAACCACTGAATGACTTTTAAAGAAAGTCTCAGAACTGAACCACTGGATGGACATCTGCACCTTTTGAAGTCAATGCAGTTCAAGATGGTTACTGTTAAATTTACAGATACTGGGCCAAAATTTTATGGGGTAGTAGCTGAGAGTCAACTTCAACACATATTCTGAGCACTAACAGATATTACAATATCGCGTGAGATTCAGCATAATATGTTTTAGGATATGACCAAAATAGCAATAACTGCTCCCTTCGTAACATAAGATGGTTTTAGTTTAAAACTCTGGCATGAAAGGTAGTGGGTGATGATTTAATTTTATAAACATTTACATTGCATTACAAGGTCATTTACACAGAAGTTATGCTTCTTTGTGAGCTTTAACAGCTGCAGCAGCAGCTAGCTGAAGCAGTTACAGCCCATGGCACTTCTGGCAGGAATATCATAATATTTTTTGCCAGAATAACAATGTAATGCCAAACTAATGATGGCATAAAGGTTTATAAAACAGCACTGACAAGACGTTTTTGAGATTAGAATTAAAACAGCAGAAATCCACCTTGGTGTTAGTTGTGCCCAGACAATAAGTTAGCTCATCAGTCCGGTCAGAATTAAACTCTATTTCTCCAAACGGAGAAATATAAAACATCCATTCATCCATCCATCCATCCATTTCCAAACAGATGGCATTTATCACTTGTTGGATGCCCTCAGCTGTCTGCAGCAGCCCGTCAAACTCAAACTGTCACTCAACAATCAGCCATCTGCTTCCCTCCATCAGCCATCAGAATGATCTGACCTATATGTTGTGTTTTAGAAAGGACTCAGGAGAACACAGCACCACGGCCTGTTTGCACCCCATGCTCAGCTCCAAGAAGGCAGAAAGTGTCTCAGTCAGACAACAGTCTGGAAAAATATCTGGTAAGTTTTCTTTATGCAATGAGATATCCATCACTGATTTCATAATTACCAAAAAGTTAGGCTCATGTCACCAGAAAATCCAGCTGAAAAATCACAGGTTTTTTTATTTTGTACAAAGATTTAGTGATTCATGATTAATAAGAACATTAGCTTTGCTGTGTAGTGGATCTTTTAGAGCTTTCAAGAGCCTCACGCGAGTAATTCCTCAGGCAGCCTGGTGAGTGTTTTTAATTTGTTTGTTAGGAGGAATTTGTAAAAGTTCGAGGAGGAAAGACAGAATGCAAATCTATTTTTAAGTGCTGTCTTGTTGCTTTTTGCTCCTGTTTTTAAAGCTTTACTTTACACAGCCTGTAAAACAGCCTCAACATTAAAACAGCCTGATTATTTTAGATACTGGAACTGCTGTGGCCGAGAACAGTAAAAAGAAAGAAAAAAACACAGAATCTTCTCTCTCATAATGAGGATGCAGATGCAGCCAGAGGCCATAGTTCAGCTGTCATATTGCATATGACATGCTGATGAATACTTTTAGGACCACATTGTTCACGTTTTTCTTCTTCTTTTTCTGTGAAAGCAGAAAGAAAGCGCTCTCTAAATACACACTGTCTCAAAATCAGCTTTCGTTTTAAATATTCGTAAGGGTTACTTAGCACTGGCTGAATGTAAATCTTTCACTTTAGAGTTGAAGTTTTCACAACATGAGCTCCATGTTTGCAGCAGGATGAAAAAAAAAAATTATAATAATCTTCTTCAGACAAATTTTACACATGACTTGGCAGAATTAATTTGCGTGAATGGATATGTTGGAAAAAAGTAAATAAAAGTCATTCACAGAGTCAGTAATGACTGATGACTGCAAAGTAATTAAACCCCAAACATGACATCACTGTCAGATTAAATCATCTTAATATTCAGCTGTTAAATCTAATAGAATTTCTAAAGTTAGGTTTTTGTAAAATATCAAAATGCATAAGGAAAGAATGAATACAATTAAAAAGCTAGTATTCCTTAAAGGAATGCATATCGCCCGCCACCTTTCGTGCAACAGTTTTAAATCCATTATAGATCCATTATAGCTGTTTTGGTCAAACCTTGGACACAATGTTTTGCGCAATCTCATGCATTATTGTGAGATTTCTTGAAATGACGTGTTAGCACTCAAAGTTTGTATTGTGAATGACTGTCTGCTACTACCACATCAAACTTCAGCTCGATATCTGTAACGTTTCTTGAGTTATAACCATTTTTGTGTTGGCTGATTGTGATGAGCTCTGGTGATCATTTTATATTAGGGTGACTCCAAAAGTTAATCAATTGTAGACGTACAACCAATGATGACTTTCTGCGAGTTTCATTCAAATTCGGCTAGTGTTTCATGAGATATTTTGCTAACAGACAAACAAAGTGTTTCTCTTAATTTTAAGTTAATGGAAAAGTTCCAGTTAGCATTCAAAGTAATGTGTTGAGGAGGATTCTCAGCTACTACCACTCCAAATTTTAGCTCAATATCTGTATGAATGGGGTTGATGCAATAATAATGTAATTAAAATTTGTCTAGTCACAATTAACAATTAATTGTGTAGTTGGGGTCATTTGAAATTATTGCAATTGTGTCTGCAAAATAGTACAGCTTTCGGAAAATGAAAACAGTCTGGTGAATTAAAAAGATGTAAAAGTTATGCATTGTTCTTCTAGCATCTACAAACTTTAAACAATGTAATCTCTTTCATTTCTGTTATCTACTAGCTTGTTTCTTTTTATATTCACGTCTTAATTATTTT
>JAOXNZ010000177.1:11090339-11105543 GCA_028566095.1 Kryptolebias brasiliensis | reverse complement strand
AAACTGCGGTTGTTCAAAGAGTTATCTGCAACAGGTAAGATTTTAATTGTTCATAACTTTTTCACAGAACCCCACTTCCAAAAATCTAAACTATCACAACAAGAGAAACAGACTAGTTTAACAAAAACAGTTGCACATACAAGCAGTTGAATTTACTTAATTTAAATGTGAAAATAACATGTTTACATTGATGTCTTCAGCTTCTAAACAAAAGAAAATATTGGTTTTCGCTCCATTGTTTTCCCTTTGAAATGTTTTTATCTCGATCTGAACCGTTTTCGTGGAGTGACTCAGCATCTGTTGCCATGGGAAAGCCTAGAACAACGGCAGAAATAAACAAAAGCCACAAAAACAAAGAAGGCACCTGTTTACTCTGCATCTCAGACAATCAGATGTGCAGCTTTACTGCAGCGAGTCAGATGAAAAACCTTTGGCAACATTTAAAAATGCAAACAAAAAAAAAAATACTCTGGCAGCTCTTATGTTAATGATATGATATCAAATAGGCAAGCTTTTTGGGTTTTTTTTTTATTTGCAGATGCAGAAAACTAAAATATAGGAAGCAGAAACTGCAAACTTTCACCTGACAGTATTCTTTTTCTTATTTTATTTCTTTTTTTTCTTTTTGTGTGTGAATTCAGCACTTATTTACATTCAAAGAACGACTGTCACACAGAAAAAAACAAGTCGTGACCCTGATATAAATTATTCAGATGTCTGCAAGCTGCTCCGTCGGCTCCAAATCATCAACGATCGTCTCCAGAGGGAGAGTCCGTTCTTTTGGGGCCTATAGCTCATAGTGGCGAAGCTCGTAAACTAAAAATGTGCAATAAAGAGTGAAATCACAGACTTTACCATTCCACTACATGACAGTTTACATCATCCTTCCCTTCTCCAATCACTAAACTGGATCCATCTCAGAAGCTTCGCAAATTCCTCCTTGTTCACCAGGCCAGCAATTAATCATCCATCCCACTGAAGTTTTTGGCTCTCAGATGCTTTTTTTTTTTTTTTAACCAGTAATCACTCAAGTGTGACATCACAGTAAATGTCCAGCAATTGGGGGGTTTCCTGGCAGGAATCTGAGACACAAAGAGCGTCTGTGTCGCTTTTGTTGCCGGTTATTACGCTTTCCCAGCCTGGCAGGGGGAATCAGCTTAGAACGCTGAAGGTTTGAGCCGTGAAGGAAAAGGCAGGACTGAACAACATTTAGGAGTGTTTTAGCGTTCACGTGCAGTTTGAACATTTTTATGAGCTTGTTTGCTCTTGATTAGGCTTCTTGTTTGGGAAGCAACACGTGTTTCATCCACGTGGCAGACTAAAGTCGGGCTTTTGCTCTTGTTTTATTTATGAGGGTGGATTTGCATGTTGCTGTTTTACAGTTTGATGCTTCGATCATTAGAAATATATTCACAGATTATTATATTCTGTTCTGTAATTAGCTGCAGTTTAGTTGTTTCAAACGAGAGTATTTTATAGTTTAGTTGGGAAATTTCTTATTCACTTATTCACTGATTTTTAGATAACACCTCTCTCATGTCTGTGCTGGTAAATGTGATGCTCCAGTCTCTTTTATGTTTTTATTCTTTTGTTTGAGTCCTTCTTTTAGTCTTGTGTGTGTTTGTGTCTTTCAGGATTCCAGTCACATAATCAGCTGATCCCTGCTACACTCAGCTCATTTAGCTGCAATTTTCCATTCAATACTCACTTGTTAGGCCCAAAAATATTTAGCAAAATATCTCACGGACCACTGGTTTGCTTTTGTTAAAACTCTCAGAAAGTAATTATTGGATGTACAACTGATTAACCTTTGGAGTCATATCACAATGGCTGTCACAGTTAAAAGGCCTTAGCAGAGATAAGAATGGCTATAACTCAGTGAGTTTTACAGATATTGAGCTACGGTTTGGGGTGGTAGTTGCTGAGCGTCATCCCCAACACATACTACAAGCACTAATAAATCACACAAGATCTTTGTTTAAAACTTTGGCATGCAAAAAGTTGGGGATTTTTACCATTTAACTCCTCACTGGTTGCAGAACTAAGATTTCTGTGAAATTGTGTTTACTTTTATAACATTGTCAGCTTTTTGTGCACAGTGACACACATCAGGTGGATAAAACAGGCCAAAACAAAGATACATGAAAGTAGCATTCTTTGAAAGAATGTGTGATGTTAGTGTTCTGAGTATCATCTGATGGGGATGACTCTCAGCTACTACCACCTAGAATTATAACCATTTTTGTGCTGGCTACGGCCAGTTAACAGTGGTGGCCATCTTTGATCAAGGTACATGAAATTTCTGAGAATTTCATTCAAATCGGTCCAGTGGTTCATGACATATTTTGCTAACAGACAGACATATACACACAAACAGAGGCAGTTACATGATTGACGCTATTCGTGGTGGCAGGCAATAGGAAAAAACAAATAAGAGCGCCTGACAAAATCCCAGTGCAGTGCAGAAGGCCTTCTTGACCTCTTTGTGACAATAACTGGAACATCTAATGAGAGTAAGTGTTCTCTGAAGAGCTAAGTCTGTTGTTAGTGTTTGAACGACACGTTGAAACTCAGGAGTCCTGTTCGAAGACAGAAAACAGATGGGGAGCTCTGTTTGTGCGAAAACTCTGCCTGCTAAAAGGCTGCTTTATTATTCCCTTCACAAAATTCCCCAGCGGGCCATGAACTCCGTGAGTTTCTCTTATAATTCAGCGATAATCTCATTAGTTCATCAGCCCCCGATGGAAACAAAAGCTCCGCGGCAGCAGGAGCAGTCAGAGGTAGCTGTAGGTGAGCTCTGACAGTTGATTATAATTGGTTTGCCTCTGCCATGTCCAAGCTTTCACATCCCATCAACAGAAGGAGCCGAGGAGACAGTTAATGCAGGATGGCTGCGGCTTCACTGGAAGAGCAGTCAGCCGATTGTACAGCCGGCCGGCTTACTACAAGGAGAAAGATATGTGTGAAAAACATAAAATACATTTGCTGTTCTCAGTGTCGAGGTTGTTGCTTTTTTCAGCTTTGGAAAACCACTGGTGTCTTTCACCAATTCTTGTTTTTCTTTCCGAAATGGCTGTAAGAAGGAAAATGACCAAAGACTGGGAACATTAAATAGAACAAGCTACAGTCAGGCAAAAGCAGAAATAGAATACACATTTAAGATCTAGATGTCTTTACATCTAGGTTTCACTGTTATGATGAATTCATTAAACACCTACAGCAACCCATAAAATGATAGCGTTCAGTGGACAGGTTATGAACATTTAATATCTTACCTGTTGTAGATACAGTAGCTCTTTGAATGGCCTCAGTTTGGCGAAATAAAGTTTAATTCTGACAAGATTCAAGAGCTAACGGCTAGTTCAAGCAAAGCCTAGACTAAATTAATTAATAGATTGGTGCTGTCTTAAAACAACTCCAAATTAAACCATTTCATTGCAGTTCATGGGAAGGCTGCTTTAAAAACCTTCCATCACGTTTGAATTAAGCTGGATTTATACTCCATGAGAAGTGAAGAAATCTGTTCTCTTTGACGCAGTTGCAAGACCAAATTGATGTCATTTTGGTTTTGTAAGAGCTTAGAGCCCGTTCTCAGCAGGTCTGGGCAGAACTTTTTTCTCCCGGGGGTTTGCATCAACTACTGTGTGAATGGCCAGAAATATGGAGTAGGGGTGGTTAACGCAGCCCAGGAACCAGTCGTACAAAGAGCTATCTACAACAGGTAACCAACATTAAAGCTTTTCTAAAAGTTTATAACTTTTTTAAGGCATTTGAGGTTAAGTCAAAATCTCAGTTTCAACAATTTCTTATTCATGATTTTTGTGTGCCTCACATTCAGCAGCAGACAAAACTGAACGAGAGAAATTATTTTGTTTACTTTATGAATTATTTTTTTTAAGTAGACATAAAACTAATACTTTAATGTTTGTGATGAATTTATGAGGATATCCTTCATTTTTGTGTGATTATGCACATTAAACACTGTCTTCTTCAGGTAATTGAGAGTCATCACGGCCATTATTAGGTTATGTATGCTTTGGTTTTCTGCTTTCTCTTCCTTTAGACCTGAATTAACTTTTTTTATTCTCTGCTTGCTTCAAATTACTTTCTTCCTTAAAAAAAAAGAAGTAGGAATTGAGTTCCAGACATTATTTATTCTTATTTGAGTCAATTCTTAATTGAGAAAAATGTGTTTCAATAAGATTCTCCCCCTGCTTGAAATTTAAACTGCACACAAACACATCTGACTGGAAATTTATGTACAACTATTTTCTGCTTGTTTGGATTTGATAGTTTTGGTTAACATTTCGACATTTATACAGTATGATATATTTATTTTGTGCATAAGGTGAGTGTGTTGTTGGGTAACTTCTGTTCCAAATTAGTGCTTTTTTAAGCAGACATTTAAACCAGAGCTACAAAAAAAGATAAACCAATGTCTTAGATGTATAAAAAACCATCATCTCACCCTGACTTATGTGCCTCTTTGAGCGCTAAACATCTCCAGAAACAGGACCTGATACTCCGAGTTTAACTCTCAGCTCTGTGAACACAAATATAGCCTGTTTTCCATCACGCACACGTCACCCTCTTTACAGCGACAGAGGTAATATCTGCAAAGATGCACTTCTGTCTCATTAAATGACTCTCGGTACAATATAAAAGTGTCTGATACGCTGAGAAAAAGCTGAGCTTGACAAGAGCCTGTAAGGAGGATTTAATGTCCTAACTTGATTAAAGTGCTGCAGGGAGCATGAAAGCAAGCTCTGCGTGGAAAAAAGAATGCAGCAGAAAGTGGCTAAAGAGCACACATATGTAGCTCTGGGGTTGATTTAAAATAAACACAGCAAAGTTTTACTATCTCTTTCCTCCCTGAGCTGATTGCGAAAGGCCACAACTGGATTTGACAAGCTAAATAAATGTGATTTATATGAAAGTTTTTCTTGAACAGCTACCGCTTTAAAGCTTTGCTGTCCACAAATCAGAGAAAACAAACAGATTTCTGCTGCAGCAGTCATCCACTCTCACCTCATCAGTCTGTGGCAGCAAACTTTTAATCCTTGTGGGCGAATCGAAAATGTTTGTTTGCTATTTTCAGTTTTATGTCCTCCGTCTCGTTTCAGCCTACATGAGCTGGAAATCAATAATTGCCTCGGAGCCACGTATCAATTTCTCTCCGGGAATGAGAGCATAAATTAATATGTGCAAAACAAGACGATAATTAGTAATTGTTTCCAATCCAAAGGCTTCATGGGGATTATTGGTAGAAGACTGCATACAGGAGCACTGACTCGTGTACAGTTATAAGTACGAGAGCTAATCACAGCCATCATTGCGCCACAATGAGTTGGGTTTTTAAATAGAAATTACTTTTTGTCTTGTTTCATGTCAGAGATTTAAACTAAAGTCATCTTATGCTGAGAAGGGATGGAGTTACAGCAGTTTTAGTCAAACAACATTTTGCATGATTTCATGTGTTTGCGCTCGGAAAATGTGTTGAGGATGACCCTCAGCTACCACATCAAACTTCAGGTCAATCTCTGTAAAACTGACTGAGTTATGGTCATTTTTTTTGTGTTCGCTAAGGTCGATAGCTATGGCAGCCACTTTAACATATCATACCAGCTTTATTTATAAAGCACTTCAAACAACCACAGGACCAAAGTGCTGTACAATAAATAAAACACCACAACAGTCACAAGACATAATAAAAACCTAAAAGGCAAGGTAGAACCAGCCTTACAAGAAAAACAAATTAAAAACACATAAAATCAATAAAAAAAACCTAAAATGTCAACATCTCAGATGGTGTCAAAAGCCTAAGAGAAGAGTTTTAAAAAGTGATTTAAATACTGACAGGGAAAAGGCCTGTCTAATGTCCAAAAACAGGTCATTCTATATTATAGCTATATTCTACAGAAGCACGATCCCCTCAAAGCTGATCTTAAATTGGGGTTGACTCCAAATGTTAATGAATTGGAGAAATACAGCCAGTGATCACTTTCTGAGAGTTCCACTAAAATCCATTCAGTGGTTCATGAGATATTTTGCTAACAGACAGGCAGGGGTGGAGCCAACAGTTAGCGCCAAAGTTTTAAGCAAAAATATTTCCCAATGTGTAGCGCTCAGAGTACGTGTTAGGGATGATGCTCAGCTACTACCACACCAAACTTTAGCTCAATATCTCTAAAACTGGTTGTGTTATAGCCAGTTTAGTGTTTTCTAGGGTCAGTTGGCTGTGGCGGCCATCTTAAATTGGGTGTACTCCAACTTTTAATCAATTGTATATGTACGCACAATGCTTACTTTCTGAGAGTTTAAGGTAATGACAAAAATATTACACAATTTCTTCGTGACCACATTAAAAACTCCTGTCTACAAGAATCCACCCGATTATTAAGAAATCGTGTTGTTGATTTTTAAAACACTTTAAATCTTAGCACCAGATATTTGTTTCAGTTCCTGGTTTCACATTTGAGAGGCAAACACAGTATTATTATTTTTTTTTTAAAACTCTCTGAACTTTTTGTCCCCAAACAGTCCCATCTCTTTGATCAAAACAATAAACTCCTCGCTTTAAAACCTTATGCTCTCAGCGCGACGATTCTGCTCACATCTGAATTTAGTGAGCGGGACGTGATGTAACAGTTTTTCGGATCCCTCTAAAGAAAATTGCTTCAGGCACTTTCTGTTCATTAATAATCTTAATGCACTTGTTGTGCTCCCTCTCCAGCTGCTGAAGTCTTTACAAACTGCGGCACCATTTTTGTATGGAGCTGATTAATGAGGCGTTATATATTTTGATAGTCTGAACTGTTGGAGAACATTACTATTCCTACAGCTTGGGTTACCATGGTGACGCTGTATTAAACGTCGACCCAAACTCCTGAATGAAAAGTAAAGCAGAGCTAACCCATGCACACTTACAATAGTACTTTTTAATTTTTATATAAAGGAAGTTAAAGTTCAAGTGATGATTTATGAATTTTAATAAATCCTATTAACCTCTGTAGAAAACTGAATTTAGAGTTTTCTGTTTATTTTAGTTGTTGTATAAGTTTTAAATTTCACTCCATTTGCATGTTTCCCTACCTTTTGTTTCATCATTGCTCAGGTGATTGTTAAGATCACGCCACTGTCTCTGCAGTGAGTCTTTTGTCCTTTAAATGGACTCCAGCTCTGTCCTTAACTGCAGATGGTGTCAGACATCTTGTCTTGTTCTGCTCTCTGGAGCGGAAAAGAAAACCCAGTCTAAAAAGCGGCAGCAGCAGGTGGAAAACTGCTTTTTGAGCTGCAACAAAAAAGCTCGTCGGGTCTCCCAGGAGGGCAGGTAAAAGGTGGTGAAGTTGGTGTCCGAATATTGGATGAGAGACTTGTGGAAGAGACGGCGATATGACATCAAGGACTGCAATAATCAGCAGGATGAATTCAGAGTTAAACCTAAAAATAAAGACTAAGGCATTTAAACAGCTCGTAGTGTGTTTCATTTCAGAAGTCAAAATTCCCCAGTTTTAAATCAGCAAAATAAAATATACTGGAACAGCAAATTTCAGTTTGGAAAATTGGATGTTTATCACGAACCACAACCTCAAAATCCAACATGGCAGCTTGGTGCACAGAAAAGTGGGGGTCAGCTGCAATACTCAACTGCTTTTTAAACTTCTGTTGGTTTGTTTCTCATTAAATCAGTTGCAGACACAATACTTTCCAACATTATTATTATACTAGTTAACATATTGGTGTCTGAATGAATAAATGGAGAGAAATGCACTGTTTGGCCTCCATTACCACTTCTTTTTTTATTTTCTCCCCCTTTCCTTCAGTATGTTTTAGCTTTTTGTACACCTAAAAGGTCTGCAAAGTTGAAAAAAATAAGTTAAAAGTGTACAAAGATAGGAATTTCACTTTCCCACAGGACAAAATGCACCTGAAACATGTCTGTTTGATTTTACTTCCTGGACTCAATTCCTGTTGATCCCCTAAAAAGAGAACAATAAAGTATTTATTAACTCTTGATTATAACCAATAAGTCTTTCATAAATCTTTATTAGGTGTGTTTTGTATGAAAGAAAAGTGGATGGATCTTCAGCCTAACAGTCTGATAAATGGGCTGCTCAAAGCTGATCGATTTGTTTTCCCAGACGGTAACAAACTAAAAAAACAACAACTTTACATATAAAACTCTCTACAAAGTCCTTTGCCTTTTGCCAAGCTATATGAAATGGGTTTCTAATAATAATAAATGGCTCAGTTTTCCTGGTGTTGTGCGTTCGAGCAGCTTTTTTCATCCCACAGAGCAGCAGAAACAAGTCCTAAACTGTATTATTGTCAGGACACTCGTGTAGAAGGTTCGCTTTAACGTGGGAACAATGACTTTTTGATCAGTGTAACACAGACATATGTGCTGGTGGGAGAATTACCCAAAAAGGCAGAAAGAATCTGAGATGACACTTTGCTGTCTGAGTGAGCTGAGAGCTGAAATTAAATCTCAACTGGATCATGTAAAGAGACACGCTAAAAATAGAGGAATGTCCCTCCTAGGAGCATTACAATTTGTGACAGATTTTATAAAACTATGAGTACTAAAAAAATAAACAGCTGATCCAATCAATTGATTTGATCTCAGACGGTTTAATCAGGACCGGGGAATGATGAGGACTGTGACTTTAAGGCAATAAAATAATGAACTCCTAAAAACATGGATCAAAAATCCAGATGTGAAAAGCTGAGATTTGAATAAAAAGCCTATGTTCCAGTTATAGCTAAAACAAATGAGGATTGCTACAGATTAAACCAATAGTTCAGATCTTCTGAAACAGGTTTTTGTTGAAAATTATGAACAAATATCTTATAGCAGTTATTGAAACCCGATACCAGCTGGAGCTCAATGATCAAATTGTCAGCTTTTAATGTGCAAACAACCAGAAAAATGTTTCCTGAGACCTGCCTCAATTCAGTGTCCACCTTCACTATGAAGAAGACATGATTGGTGTTGAAACCTCTGATTGTTTGCACGTTGCAAGCTGCTAAACAGATCAGTGAGCTCCAGCCGTGCTTTTATTTCGGACGTTTGTTTTTCCTTCAGCTGTGAGGCACCTGATCCAGCTGCTTAATACTGGTTATTACATCACACAGTTATTTACATAGAACTTTGTGGTTATTTGCAAGAGCAAATCGCTGCAGCAGCTGCACTTCCTGTGCAGACTGGGGCACTTTCACGATGAATTTAATCATATATCTGCTGAAATAACTGCGTAATGGGAAATTAACGGAGGCGTTACACATTTGTAAAATTGTATTTGCACAAACCAATATGGATTTTTGTGAAAATTCCGAGCTGATTTAAGAGGGCAGTGATCCACTTTGGTCTTGGCCCCACATGAACTTGTTAGCTCATCAAGAGTTAAAGCTGCTCAATGCAAAGTATGAAATCCAACATAAAAAAATGTTATCCGGAACTATATCGAACGGGTACAGCTTGTAGTTTTCCAGATATAATGAATGCGATTCTGAAATGCCGGTCTGCACTCAATGTAAACAACGCACTCATTTAAATCCACCGAAAACCACGTAGAAGCGCAAGTCACATGACTGACCTACAATAAGGCAAACAAATATGGCCGGTAAGTTTAATGTTTGACCTATTTTCAGTCAAGTCTGCTCTTTCCGTAGGTAAACAAATTTTGCTTACAAATGTTTTATTTAAGGTCACATTACTCAACAATATAAGAAAAGTATTGCACAGATTTTGTTTCTTCCTTTATGATTTTTGGTTTTGTCCAGTCTTCATGACTTTGCAATAAGTACCTTTAAACTCCAAATTGAGGTCGTTCAAAGACGTATCTATAGCAGGGAAGATATTAACTGTTAATACATTTTCCACAGAACCCCACTCCGGAAGATCTGAACTATCCCTTAAGGAGGACAGTGTAACAGATATCGTTCAGTAAAGGCTACTCTAGCTGCAGAGATCTAAGAAGACAGCAGTCATCCTTCTGTTCCGGGGTCAGTCTTGCTCTCCTCCACGCTCCTGAAATGTGAGCTCAGCTCCTGCATCACAGCTGTCCTCCCCAGGTGATCGTTCCTCCTCTTCTCCATGATCACGTCCTCCAGGCTCTGGAACTCCAGCAGGTGTGAGTGTTTGTCCGACAGGAAGATCTTCAGCCTGTACGGCTGCTTGCCGATCCGTATCTCCCCTCCCATCTTGAACTCCCTCTTGCCGAACCTGCACCAGGCGGCGAAGCTCTCCGAGTTCCTCCAGCTCAGCTCCCGGTCCTTCAGCCCCACCTGCTCCATGGCGTTCTGCACCACCATGTCCGGACCGAGGGCTTTGAATCTGTACAGGTCGTTGACGATCCGACACCTCCTCCCCTGGCTGGCATCAGTCAGAAAGCTGTTCTTCACCTCGGCTCTGTGCAGGTGCACCACCTGGAAGTCCCCCACGTACACAGCCCAGTGCGGGTACTGCCCCGAAGCCACGAACTCCACCAAGTCTCCCGCTTTGCACTTGTTCAGCAGGTTCTCCGGAGAGTAGACCTCCAGATTTGCGCACTTGGCGCTCTTCTCGTAGACGCATTCCTCCCTGTTGTAGACGGCGCACTCCACCTCCTCGCGCGGATCGTAGTGCTTCTCTTCCTCGTTCGGCTCCTTCTCTCTCCCGTCCGCCGCGCAGCCGTCCTCCAGCTCGTCGTCGTCGCTGGAAAATATGTAAGAGACGCCGATCCTCGGACCGTCGTCCGTGTCCAGGCCGTTCGGGTCCACCGTGGGAACTTCTGCGTAACTTAAATGTGACAACCTGTCCATCTGGTTCCCCATTCCGCCGCTTACCTGGCGGCAGCCCGCCCGTGTAATCCGACGCTGTTACCGGTCACCATCTGTCACCGAAACCCCTCCAGCGCCCTGCCCGTCGGACAGGGTTTCATCCAAATTACGCATAAGAACGGCTCCGTCTCAGTGGCTGTTTCAGAAAACCTCCCGGCGCTCCCATCAACAAGTGGAGTTGGGAGGAGAATACAAAGTGGTTTCAGGGCTCAGGTGGAGCCTCGCCTGCTGTTTCCATGCGTAAATATCTCAAGGATCGCTGATCTGAAGCCTGGAAACGGTGTGTTTTCTCACACAACTCCTGGCAGGCGGCTCACAGAGTGCAGATCAGCCCGCCTGGTGCCGGACTGAAGGCGGATCTGATCTGAGGCTCCGTGTCAGCAGAGTCTCTCAGCAGCAGGACGCAGCTTTAAAGCGGAAGTGCGCGTAATTTTTCCACCACCGGTTTTGAATCGACTCTATGCAGCTGGAAGTATTTTAAATACAGGTATAAGTGATGCATCGTGTTATTTCGTTGGGTAATTGAATGTATTGCTTATCTACATGCATCCTTTTGTGCTATTTTATTTTATACCCTTTTTTAAAAAAAAATCACTTATTTTGGGTTTACATGAGCAAAAAGTCACAGTAAAGGGAAAATAAGACTGAGGAAGACAGTAAAAGGTCCAAGATGGGCAGATATCCTTCCTGTTTGTTGACTCCACATGTCTGTCTGTGTATCAGCTGAAGCTGCAGAGCCATTTGCTCACTCTCTGTCTCCCAGTGAGATCATAATGTCTCCATTATGTTTGTAGTGGCTCATAGCCTGCCTATTCTTCTCAGTTATGGGCCTTTTTTTTTCCCACCCTCACAGGAGGAGAATGAGTGTGCAGTTTGCTCCTGTGTGGCACAAGCTCAACAAGCAGCTACAGTGTTGCAACAATTGTCCTGGAAATAGTGCTGAACATGTTCAGCAGGCTGAAAAAAAACGAAACAAATGTTCAGTTAAGTGAAGAAAAGAGACAGGCAGGTTTGACCCTGAGGTTGGAGGGATTATTATCAGCTCTCAACAACAGAAGGCTGTAGTTTGTGTGGTTCAAACAGGCAGATTAACAGAGTGGCCTTTAGGCAGCACTCCTTAAGACGATCAGCTGAGCTCCTTTAAAGCTGCAGGATCGTACTGTTGCTATTCCACTGTGGTCCACATCAAACATTTTCACTTGTAAGTAAGAATGAGCCAAAGGATTTGATTATTCATGTGGCAAATTCAGATTCCTAGTTTTGAATTTGGAGAAAATTATATAAATAAAATACATATTTGCACAAAGATGTTGAATGATTTCAGATTTTAAATAATGGAATTATCGTCCAAGTATAATCACTTCTAAGGCCGACAGACATCTTTAGGATAAGGGTTTTGATGACTGTCTTGTTTGTATTTTGGGCAGAGAAACTAGATGGTTTGAGATGAGGTAAAGGAAGCCATGTATGAGATAGAAATGAGAGAGGAGCTCTCCGGTTTCATACAATGCAGTTTTGCATTTAATCCAAAGTCGATTTCACACTATTTCATTAATGTGAGTAAAACATCTCTCATGTGGATCAGGCTAGCAACCCTCAGGAAGTGGAGAAGTGAGAGTGATGTGCATGTGGGTTTAGCTTGCATAAACGGGACAACTTAGTGCGTTTTGAAGTTGAAACGCTGTACTTTTCAGTTTCATTTGAGAAAGCTCCTCGAATGACGAAGCATCTTCAAATAAAACAAGAAGTCCAGTTGCTTTGATTAACCTCCTGAGACCCAAGAGTTTGTTTTAATGTAATGTCCTCGTATGAGGACACAGGGTCTCAAGAGAGTAAAAAAAAAACAACTTAGGATCACAGTGTTCCGAACAACTGAGAATCTACATAAAAACGAATTCGGTGGCAAAGTCTTTATGTGCCATCAATCAAAAACTTCAAATTTCTTGTAATTTGGACACATCCTCTTCCTTGATCTCCAAATCTTTGGAGGTCTTTCTTCCCATCTGGATTCTGCATCCTTCTGAAGATCATGGATTGGATTCAGGTCAGAAACTCTTGCCGGGCCCAGTGTAAAATGTTACTGTTCCCCATTTTCCATCTCTTGACCACTTTGGATGTTTCAGATCACTGATTGCTAGAAGTCCCAGTGCCAAGTACCACTATGTTTTCCCTAATAATCTCATCTATCCCAAAACTGTCCAAGGATCACCATCAAAGCCATCCAGATGACTCTGCGCCAACAACTCCTGAACATGTTGAACTCGTCTGAAACCACCCAGAGAGAACTCACTTCTCCCAACAGGCTTTGCTAGTCCAGATTATTGGTCCATTATCAGCAGATTTTCTTAGCATCTAAGTTTGACACACGACACGAGGGGTGACGATCTACTTTTAGTTTCACCTGAAATGATGTAAGAATGATGAAGCAGCAATATGTACAATGCAAGAGTTTGATATCATTTCACCATTCTCTGTACTTATACCAGCTTTGGCTCAAGTTTAAACATGCACTGGGAGTCTGCTCGATGGGTTTTTCCTTTCTCTCCTTGCTGCCTTTCCCCCCCCCCCTCTCTCTGTTTCAGCATGAAGCCCTGCAGCATCACCAGCCTGAACATAAGAGTGAAAAAATAAAAACAATCCTGCAGAATAAATTCAGCAGAAGTGTCTTTTCAGAGCACGCCGGCTTACATCAGCGCAGGCCGTAAGCGTCAGGAAACAGAAGACCCTTCTCAGAATGGTGACACGCAAGCCCGTTCTGACCGCTTGCTTCTTATCCTCAGGTGGCGTGACCCAGTTTACGCCCCCCAGGTGCCTCTCGCCGCATCACGCTGTAATTTATAAAGCTGGGAAATTTGTGGAGCGACGAGGCCTGAGAGACACGGCCAATTAGACAGGGCTCCACCTGTCCACTGGAGGCACAGCCAGCCACAAACCCACACCCTTATGTCCCTCGCAAGAAATGTGGGATGTTTTGTTGTTTTTTTCCTGCAGTTTCATAACCCCGTACCACACATTGTGTTTTTCAGCTCAGTGCCCGTTTATATTTACAAGGATAGGATGAACAAGTGTATACTTGAGGCAGATGGACGCAGCATCCGGACCACTGCGTCTTGCACACCATCTGTTCCACCAGGCTTGGAAAACATCTAACAGCCTACGATAATTTAATGTGAGAGGCTACAAGGCAGCAAAACCTTTCAAAGATGCACTGTCGAATTAAACGTACTGTTTCAACTTGACATAAAAAAGGGCTGCCTTAAAACTCTAAGTAAAAAAAAATTACAAATTGTTCCACTTTGTTCTAGCATTATTTTAATTTATTTTGAATTGAAAATCCTTTATTGTGGAAACTTCTGTGTTAGTTTGAAACCATTTATTTCAGCCTAATTAAGAGAGTTTAGACGTTTTATTCATAACAAATTAAACTAAAGCACCATTAAGTCCACTGCAACAAGTGACTGTCTTGGAGCAATGAATAAAATAATTACCTGTAGTAAAAACAAAACAAATTAATTTCTAAATTGATAGATTGGAGCTTTTGAAGTGGGGTTTTGTGGAAAGGTTATGAACAATTATTATCTTACATGTCATAGATAGTTCTTTGAACGCCCTCAGTTTCAAAACATTGTTTAACTCTGACCAGACTGACGAGTTAATGGCTAGTCAGTGTGGGGCCAACACCAAAGAGGATTCCTGTCGTTTTTAAACAACTCCAGTCTAAAAAAAAATAATCACAGCAGAATATTCAAATACTGTTCTATAAATATTTACACTGACATCAGTTTTGCCTCACGTGGGTTTTCTGGCAGAAATATTAGCTGCCGCCACTATTTCCTTACACAAAAACCATAAAAAGTTTTGTAAATAACCATGTGACATAAACTGATAGCAGTGAAAATAAGCATTTGCACGAGCCGCTATGAAATCCTTTGAGATTAGAGTTGTTTTATGACAGCAGTAATCCATTTTGGTCTTGGACCCGCTCTGACTAGCCATTAGCTCCTCAATCTGGTCAGAATAAAACTCATTTTTCTCCAAACTGAGGTTGTTCAAAGAGCGATTTACAACAAATCTCCACTTCAAAAGATCTTAACTATCTCTTTAACGCCCTGAAAATCACATACTGTATGTAAAAAATGTCAAATCCAGCAAAAAATGACATTAGGTGGTCTTAGCCTTCGATGAGCGAAATCCATTTAAAAATATTTTAGAAGGAAGGGACAGAGCACATAAACATCTGCCATACAAATATAACCCACGAAGCAGACGGACTTCTAAAGTCAATATAAATGAATAAATCAATTAAGGATTTTCAATTTAACATTTCTTTTTTATCCGACAGTTTACCAAATTACTTTTTCTCAACAGCTTAACCAGTAGTTT
>JAOXNZ010000177.1:11071068-11090239 GCA_028566095.1 Kryptolebias brasiliensis | reverse complement strand
ACAATTTTACAGTGTAAAAAAAAAAAGCTCAGACATTTCCATTCAGTTTGCTCTTATTACATATTTATTTATATTTTCATATACTTTTTACATATTTATTTGTGACCATATGTATCTGGAGACTAGACTAAGATGTAGGCAGGGCAAAGTGAAGGAATGCTATTTTCTTCTTCTTTTTTTTCTTGAAATCATTTTAATTACGAGGGGTGTTTTCTTCATTTTCACATTCCCATTAAACAAGCTACAACAAAGATTTACTAAAATTTATGCCGACATATAAAACTATCATTTTAAACACTGTGGAAGATGAAAATCTGGGGAAGGATGAGCAACTAGATAACGACAGGCATGACTGGGGGGGGGGGTCTTATTGTTAAAATCAGGCATGTATTAAAACACACCCGTGAGGTGTACGATACACACGCATACACAACACGCGCACACAACAGATTCTACACAGTCATCATGCTTCAGCAGGACCTCGTGTTAGTCCTTTTTTTTTTTTTTACTTTTTTTTTTTTTAATTTCAGCATCACATTTTTAGAAACAACTTCCACAAGTGGGTCAAAAACTGCAGAGGGTAGATTCTGTCAGAAAGAACTCGGCATAATGGGGTTTTTCTCACTTTAAATGCAATAAAGAGCAGGGAAAATTCACCAAACACTTTGAGCCATCAACGTCTCTGAGAAACCGGGAGAAGCATTTGCATAACCATCCCCTGGGTCTGCAGGAGCATTCGCGGGAAAAAGTTGACTTCTCTCTTTAGACTACAAACCATGTTTCCCCTCAAAAGAAAGTGTAAACAGAATCCCTTGGAGAGTGTGAAGGGCCGGCCAAGAGAGCGGAGCTTTGCACACAAACTGGAGTCCATCCAGAGACAGATGCAAGCAGGAAACAGTGGCAACAGCCCCATTCAAAACAAGCAAATTTCACAGGTTCCTATTCTTTTCAGTGTGGCACTAAAACTGTAGCTCAAACAGGGAAGGTTGGTACTTTTGTGACCCCTGTATTGAAACTTTTATTAACAATATGCGCTCAATCAAACATGTAGAAATCATAAAAAAAGTTGCAAAAAAGAAAGAAAAGCAAACAAGCAGATTTGATCCTAGGCCTGAGTGTTTTAGATTGGCTGACTACAACAAAGGCATCAAAATAAAGGGCAGCTTGAGAAAGTGGAATCATCTTTGGTGCTCTCTACGGAAAACAAATAGAAATTAAAAAATTGTTTTCAAATGCCCAATAGGTTCTTAACATATTAAACGCTTCCTTTCGGTAAACATCAGCTCTAAAAACGTGTGTATACTACAAATGATTCAACGTTAAAAAAAAAAAAAAAAAATGATGTGAGATTTATTCATCCACAGGTTTGGAGAAGTCCTGCACAGTGCAAATAACATATCCCCTCCTATTATTGATTACAAGTAAAGAGGAAAGAAGAAAAATCTTTTCGAGTTGTGCAACAACATCATGCATTAAATCACTGAACGATACAGGGAGGCAGCGGGGCTTGGATCAGAACTTAACCTGGTATGTCCAAAAGTCTTGGTCCTAGAATGTGCATGTTGTCAAATGACTCCAGAAAAAGTCCACGTTTTTCTTTTTCCAACATCTACGATATGACTTTATTTTCAGGAAAGAAAACCCTCCAGTGACTGGGGGATGGGTGTGAGAGGTAAACTAAGCTGTTCACCTGCATGTATGATGTGATAATAGCACCACTCCAACAGATAACACTGCCTCGCTGGGAGCACAGGGAATCACAGAGGGGAAACAGCAAAAGGGGGTGGGTGCTAGTGTTGAATGGTTCCTCTTACAGTAGATTAAATGATACACATCTGACGGGGTTCATTTTCCCATAACTGGATACTGACAGACAAGAAGTGGAGCTTATGAGTGAGGTGATTTCCGTATGAAAATGCAGGACCACAATTAAGACTGTCCTCAGTGATGCTGCGAAAAAGAAGATGGCCCCTTTTCACTGAGAAGTCATTATTTCCTCCTATGGATGAAACCAAAGCCAGGTTGGTTTATGAGGGCAGGTCTTTCTGCAGGGATGAGATGTCCAGAGGGGGAGGGGCCCGCCCGCTCCATTCCTTCAGCTGCCCGTCCTTGAAGAGGAGGTTGATGGAGGGCAGGGGGACGCCGGACTCGGCCGGGGGCTGGCTGAGAGGGTTTGACACGCCGCTGTCCACGTCCGAGGGCTGGCTGCCGTCCTGTCGACACGGGGCAAAGTTCACAGAGGGGCCAAGAGAAAGAAACGAGTGGCAAGGAGAAAATCCTCTCAAAGGAGAAGTTAGAAAAGAATAAAGACAAGCTTCAAGTTCGATGCACAGTTTATGGGATCTTAATCTAACTTCTTCTTTCTAAGAGACGCTTTTTTTTTCTTTTTAGTGTAATTCTTTTAAATCAAAACCTACATGCTGTTTTAACTAAACTCTTATATCACCAGATTTATAGGTTATTGTGTTTTATTTTGCATGTACTCTAACAAACCCTCATTAAATCACAGATTTTCACCTTTATACTGAGTTCTGCAGGATTTCCCCAAAAAGATTAAAATCGTGATTAAATACACCTGAATTTATCATAACGTTTTATCCATTAAAAAAAAATACAAATGCTGCATTTTATTGTTATTTTCAGACTAACTGTTATTAACTTCCTTCTGAGGTACCAAAAGGTCAGCGTCTTGAGATTTGCTGCCTAATGGGAAATGAAAACCACAAAACAATACAACACTAAATCCTTTTGCATTAAAACATTTCTGCCAAACTTACACAGAGCTATCAGCCATCAGCTGCAGAGAAACTCAAGCTAACTTTACTACACAGCTAACCTCTCGGCTGCTGATGTTTTTACTGGACAAGAGGTTTTTGTTTCAGTAAGAATTAAGGAAACAACAGATAAGCGTTCTTACCTGGAATGACTGAACGAAGCTCAGCACTTTGAGGGAAAGTTTTCGGCTTGAGTGGAGAAGCTCCTGAAGGCTGAAACGACGTCAACAAAGCGTCAGTCTGACACCACAACACCAAACATCACTGCGCTTTTTAACATGTTTGGGGGGGGGGAATCAAAGGTAGAGAATGATGTCGGGTTTGTAGGTTTTACCTCTCGTTGCTGCACAGTTTGTGTGAGGCAATCTTTCGACACACTCTGCGATTGAGCTCTGAGCTGAAGAGGGGCATGCCAAAGCACAGTTCAAGAGGGACCCACTCATCCTCAGACGAGAGCGCTGAGAGGAAAAAAAAAAAAAGTGTGAGTGGAACAACATGAAACAACAGCACGGAGGAGGAACTCCTGGTTTTGTCATATTTTAGCCTCAGCCGTCTGATTTCTATTATTTCTCCCAGCTGACATAAATTGGATTAAATGCAACTTGAAAATTTTCTAACGCAAAAAATAAAATACACCCACTGTCCGTCTTTCCTTTGCCTTCGCCATTCTCTTCCGTCACCAGCTCAAAGGACTCCGTGCTGCCGTTGGTGTCCAGGCCTCCGCCGAGATGAGTTTCTCCTTCAATAGAAGCAGCAAATTTAGATCAGCGGGTCACACAGCAGCTCTGTGGTTCTGAAATGAGCCACTTTTTACATAATTTATCGCCTTTTGCTGGCCTAATATCAGAGGTCGGTCTGCTAAAATCAAATATTCACAGTCACGTGCACAAATATCTGTGTTAATGAAATCTGCTACACTAAGATTCAATCCTAAGGCAAAGACTGTTTCATCCACGTCCATTAGCAAAGGTTATCACAAAAAGGCACACAATTATGCAGACAAACAGGATAATTAAACTGGACTGTGAGCAATATTTATCTAATTTGCACAATTATTGTCAACAGCCCTTATAGGGAAAAAAACAAAACATTGCTGCTGATTTAACTATATGTCTTCTGTTTGGGCTCACCAACACACTCTTGTTCAACTCTGTGTGTGTGTGTGGGTGTGTGGGTGTGTGTGTGTGAGCCTTCTTACCTCCACACTCCCCACTGTCACTTGCCCTGCGACGGTGCCTGTTGTTGGAGTTGAGCATGGTGACGTAGCCACACTGGTGCTTCAGATCCACGTTCTCCTTCAGCTTCTGCAGAGCCTTGTGCACACACATGTTGGAGTAGGAGAACGCTGCACCAGAAGCAAACGACACATCCAGAGAGTATGAGGTGAACTCACAAAGCAAGGCATCAGCTTTTACAAAACATGTTTTCGTCTGAAATCAAATTAATTAGAAGGGTGTGTCTTAAAGCGATAGTTTAGATCTTTTGAAATTAGGTTTTGTGGAAAGGTTGTGAGCAACAATATCTTACCTGTTGTAGATAGCGCTTGAAACAAGCAATGTGTGGAGAAATAGAGCTCAATTCTGACTGGGTTGACGAGCTAACGGCTAGTCTGAGCTGCCATCATAACACGACTCAGATCTAAAAGAATTCAAAGTGGTTCTCACAAACATGATTTCATCAATTTTTTCATCTTTGTTTCACTTTACACAAATATTTACAAATAAATTTATGGTTGTTTGCAAGTGCAAATGGCAGCAGCAGCTAGCTGTAGCACATCCTGCAGGAAAATCCTGATATTTCTCCTGGAATAACCGTGTAATGTGAAACTGATAGGGATCAATAGACTCTCTACAAACTGCCATGAAATCTTTAGATTAGAGTTGTTTTAAGACATCAAACATCCACTTTAGTGTTGGCCCCGTTCAGACTAGCCATTAGCTCATCAAACAAGGCAGAATTGAGCTGTTTCTCCAAACTGAAGTTAATCAAAGGGCTATCTACAACCGATAAGATATTAATTTTTCATACCTTTTCTACAGAATCCCACTTTGAAAGATCTGAACTATCTCATTAAGTGTTAAGCTTAAAAAGAAATTAAAGAATTTTAAAAGTTCTGAATCATTTTTACAATGTTGGTTAACTAAAATCCTAAAAGCCAAAATTATCTTATTTGTGTCAAAATCTGCACACATCAAACAAGAGTTTCTGACCCGACTTTAGGATCTACTTTCCAGCTAATGCGTGTTTCCAACTTTTTCAACATAAACAGCTGCATCCACAGAGTCGTCCTTGGAGCAGGTGAGAAGCTCTGACATCTGGAGAACAAAATGGGTTTCTTTGCATCACAAAAAGCCAGATGAGGCTGCTCGTGCATTTGATCAGATTTACTCCTGGGTGCCGCTCATGGGAGACTTTCTGGGCCCGTCTGGCAGGTAGAAGACCCTGGGTTGGACCCAGAACATGTCGGAGAGATTAAACATCTCATCTGGTTTGAAAATGCATGGAGGAGCTGGAAAATGATGCTGGGCTAAAGCTTTATTCCTTGTTTAGCCAGCAGTCACTACAAGCAAAAAATGAATGGCTGGATAATAAATTAAACCATCTTTTAAGCCATTTATTTTTCATTTTGTTCCTATATTATTTAAAAAGGTAAATGAAAGAATGGGCTATATTGTGTGTATAACAAAGTCTGCTATGTTTCCCAATCTTCAAATAGATGTTTTGGGTTTTTCATACTTTCATTGAATCATTACTGTTGATTTTATGAAAAATATAATTCTCTTTTTTTGTTCTTGTTTTGTCTCCTTCTGTACAACATAACCATTTTTTAAAATCATGCTGAGTTCACTGTTCAGCTGAATTTAAGTATAACTCAAAACTCTTGAAGTTAGCTTAAAAAACACAAAATGTCTTATTTAGAGTCAGGATATAATTAAAGATGCTAAGGCATAACATATAAGTCCATATGACAGAGCGTGTCACTTACCGCCCTTCAGATCCTCCTCGTCAAAAGGAAAGGGGATGTGAACGGTTTCTCCGTGGCCATGCATACCGTGTCCCTGAATGTTACACACACATGCAGTTTCTATAACACTCTGTAAATACTGTTAATTAATAAAGGCAGTGTAGCTTTGCCTCAACTACATATGAAAATTGAACTAAAATAGCTGAGATTGTTCGTGAATTTTATTAGACAGGAAAAGTTTAAGGTTTGTCAAATCAACTCATAAAAAAAAAGAAGCATTTTTTACATTAAAAATTTGAAGTATTAGAGGAAATATTTCAGCCCCCAACTCCCCTCATAATTTTAAATCTGTCCTAACTAGGTTTACGTTAACCTGGATCGCTCAGGGTAAAACTGAGTCGGGGGTACCTGGATGAGGACAGCAGAGTGTGTGAGGGCGTCATTCAGCATAGTCAACACGTTGGATGTAGGGACGACTCCGGGGTCGTGACCCCAAGAGGTGATCAACAGCCTGTCAAAGACCTAGAGAGGAAAATAAATAAACAACTGTTTATTTCACAGCCATTCTTATGGTAGCTTATCATATTAAATTATAGTACAGAAATGGGTAAAGCCTTGGCATTCCTTGAAAATAACGTTTTTGCTCGATCTCATGCAATATTGTAAGATGTCACGCATAAAGTGAATGACTCTCAGCTACTACCACATCAAATTTGAGCTCAATATCTGTAAAACTGTTTGAGTTGTAGCCATTTTTGGGTTGACTAATCTTGACATCTTGAAGGGGACTGACTTCAAAAGTTAATCAGTTGTAGACGTACATCCAATGATAACTCTGAAAGGTTTATTAGAACCTGTTCAATGAGTCATGAGATATTTCGCTAACAGACAAACAAGATTTAGGACTAGCACTTGGAGTATGTTATGAATTACTCTAAACTGCAACCCAACCAAAATTTAGCACAATATCTGTAAAAGTGACTGAATTATAGCCACTTTTGGGTTTTGTAAGATCAGTTAGCTGTGGCAGCCATTTTAACTGGGTTGGCTCCAAAAGTTATTCAGTTGTAGATGTACATCCAGTCATTGTTTCATGAAAGGTTAATTAAAACCTGTCTAGTGATTCATAAGATGTTTTGCCAACAGACAGAATTGACTCCAAATAGTTGATATCAAAATTTTAAACAAAGATCTTGTGCAGTTTGTGGGAATATGTGTTGGGGATCGGTCTCAGCTACTTCCACATCAGATTTTAGGTCAGTATCTGTAAAATTGACTAAATTATAATATTTTGTGACTTTTAAGGTTGCTTGGCTGCGGCAGCCGTCTTGAGTTTTATGGGGGTTTAAAGAAAACACTGTTCCTGCACTTTAATGGGATATTTTTGTCAACCTATCACTGTTTCAGGATTTAATATAAAATATTTAAAGTTCATTGTCTTCAGTCAGAGCTTCTTGGTTTTCAACTCTAAAAAGATGTTGTAGAAATTCTCTGTTTTTACAGCCCTGATGTAAAGAGAAGAAGTTAAAAAAAAAATCTTCTATGCTCCCATAATGTCATCCATTTGCATTTTACAGGTGATCCACTGAGAATTTCCTGCACCATTTTCTCCTTTGTTTCCTGTCTCACATTCTCAAGATCAAATTTCAAGAAAGAACCTTGAAGGATGAAAGTGAACGATGACATAAAGCCGTGAGGAACCTGGTGTTTGGTTAGGAAATGAGGTTTCAGGAGGACAAAGGAGGCAGCCAGGGCTCTCACCACCTGCCTGTGACTCAGAGGAAGGTCAACACTTTGAATGAAAACATAAACTCGCACACTCCTCAGACCTGCAACTGTTTAACTTACCACGTTTGTTTTTTATCTGACATTTTACTTACAGCACACCACCGCTTTTAACTCCCCTACCTGATCAATTATTAACCAGGCTCACCTGGAAAATGTCCGGCAGTTTTCGAAGCCTGGAGCCCTTGGAGAGCAGCAGGGATGGCGGGCCTTGGCCAGTCACATGGTACAGGTACAGCTTGAACCAGATGGAGCTCACCTCAGGGATGGCTGGGCCAATGTGCTGAAGGGAGAAACACACACGTACACACACAGACAGGCACATTTCCTGATCATTTCGCAAATAAAAATCATTCATCAAACGTTCCAGAAAATAATAGAGACAAATGTGAGCAGCTGTGTAAAGAGAAATTTGAGAGGAAAACAAGAAAATTTCATCAAACTCCACTTCAGTGAGTCGCAGCAGTGTGAGAATAAGCAGCACAACAAGAGTTTAACTTCTCTCGCTCTGTCTCTGTGGGCTCAGTTAGAAAGCTGGAAAATATCCAGGCAGAGGAATTACTCATGAGCCTTGCCTCCCGCCCTCCTCCTCTCTCTGTGCAGCCTTGTTGTTGGGGCAACTGCAGGCTGACAACTCACAAACTGCACATACACACACACACATGCAGAGTCACAAATCACCCTGGGCGCACGAGTGTGTACACTGAGCGAGATGGCAAACACACACACACGCGCGCATTAACTACACCCTAAAACAAAACAAGCTCTTTCCCACACAAACAATGTGACAAAACATCGCTGCACATTTATTGTCCCTTCTGTTCTGTCCCCCTGCAGGCTTCATACCTGAGGCGTGCAGCTGCTGATGGGTCTGATCTCGTTGCTGAGGGGCGCCATCGAAACCAGCAGCTTGTAGTTTTTGTTGAGGACGCGGCTGCAGGTGGCCTGGTCCAGACCCAGCAGGCTCTCGCAGCGCAGCATGTCCAAAGGGAAACCTGGAGAAGGGAAAAAGGCGAGCGAAGTCACAACTCAAAAACAAGCACAATCGGTTAGTGCATCTCTTATAGTCAATTTTTAATCAACAGTGCAAGAAAAAATCTTTTCTAGCATTTAAGTTGAACTCAGTTTATTTGCTTCACATAAAATCAAGCTATTTCTTTAAATGAAAAGAAGCAGACGAAGAGCGGAGCACAAAGATCCTGAATGTGGACATGAACACCATCACAACAATAACACTAACCTAAACTTATATACATTAAAGGTAAAAAAACATACTATCCCTAATCAAACCTTATTTGTTATGGAGAACAGTTATCCAAAGGAAGATGAACTCATCTCAAATGTCTTAAAGCTAAAAAAAGAAAAAACAACTTTTTCATCCTTTAATAAAAACTCAAACGTTTGTGATCTGTGTAGTAATGGAGTGATTTAAACAAAGCACCACAGGACACCTTTTACCAAGGCCTCAGACATTATATTACACATTATGGCCAAGGTTTGTGAGAGGAAGAAAGATGGCATTTTTAAAGCTTTCCATTACTCCGACTCCTCAAACAACGAGCTCCTCTCAGCTGCTGCAGAGCATTCTGAAAACTAAAATGTCTCCACACAGCAGAAGGCTATAAGCAGATAGAAAAGGATTTGCAGTGAGCCCATTCCTCAATTCATGACTCAGTTCAGAGATACTAGTTACTGGGAACAAGATGAAGTCTGGAAGGAAACATTTAAGAACTATTCAGAGATTTGGTACGAAGACCAATCAAAACCTACGAAGACCCCCCAAGATGGTTTAACGGATTGTGGAAGGGTAATGTACTTTTCTACGTGCACATATATGACCTTTGAAAGCAACAAAAACTTTGAATAGACAGTCTAAAAACTTTGCGTTCCACATCTTGATAAAAATCAAACTTTCTGATATACAATTTTCCAACGCTATTCTGGACAGATTTCCTAGAATTTGTCTATTTGGAAGACAAATTTCATTCATTCCCCAAATGAACCAATAACATATGACTATTGTAACATCAGCAGCTCAGTTTAGCTTCAGCCAGCAGGCTCATCTGGTGCAGAGCAGCAGCTTGAGTACGACCGAGAGATAAGACAATCAGAAGCGAGGCATGAAGCCAAAGCAAACAAACAGCATCTGGTGGCACAGTGGAAGCTAAACGGAAACTTGGAGTCACTTTGTTGGTGCTGGAGGATCATTTCAGTGTGGCAACACCACGAGACGAACAATACAGGTTTACACGAGCATTTTATATGAAGATACTGTAAAAAAAACCATTCAGACGCCAGGGAGAATCATTAAAAACAGCTCTGACAGGCGCAGAGATTCAGTCTGCCAATAGCGGCACAAAAACACAATCCACTTCCTCTTTGTTGCTTCCAGATGAGTTCCCAGCTTTTAATTACTTATTGATTTTCCAACACCACTAAATAAGTTTAAGTAGTTGAATGAGAATCATTTACAATAGTTGTTTACAACTATTGCGCTAATGACAGCTCAGAATATCTTTCTGCGAATAAATTTAACAAAACAAATTTCCCTGACGATTTCACCTAAACCTTTATTCCCATTATTATGTCGCATCATTTCTGAAGTTTAAAAAAAAAAAAAATGATATCAGCTGTACAGATAATAAGATACAGTTGAGGGGAAATGCAAAAGGATCACAAAGGTACATGTTGTTAAAGAACTGGAATATTCTGTATATTCAGAGTTAATAGCCTGATCTTAGTTTGATTAAGAAGTATTTAGGTTCTGAAATTAAGAAAAAAACTGAACAAAGATTCATGAATTAAACAAGAATTAAGGACAAATGCTTTAAAAGGTCTGAAAGCACCACATCACAAAACAAGTTGCACAGAATTCACATATTTCTGCTAATGTAAATCAGTCCAATTATATTTATTCCCCTGCAAAAAAGGTTTGTAAATACTGAAGGGCTTTAAATCCTTTATCCTTCCAACAATTTAGATGCAAATATCCTCAAATTAAAGCTGAAAATCTGCTCTTTCAGTGTCTATTTCTGTGCCAAACTTTATATAAAATCTGCAGCATTAAAGAGCTTCAGTCTGGATAAAACTTTTACAATTTCCCAGCTGGCAACTTTGACATCAATCTCACTAATTTCATGAGCTAGTTCGAATGGGATTTTTTCAAATAACCACGACAAAATGTTATCTGGGAATTATGAAAAAGGATGTCACTTGTTGGCAGGAGGAAAAAAATGTAAATAAAAAAACACTGTCAGACAGAGAACCATGTGCACAGAGTAAATGAAATATAGAGTTTTTATTTTATTTGCTGTAAATCTATAATCAAAACTAACATGCCAGCTGCTTATTTGCCAATGTAATGCACATGTACTACAGACAAAAACAGATTGGCTAAATGAATATATAGCTGCGAAAACACATACCTATATTTGGAATATCAGGTCCTTGATCCTGAGTGAGTTCTTTGTTGTAGCGCAGGAAGAGGATGGTGTTTTTAAGGGTCAGAGCATGATCGAAGTACCGTTGAGCCTCACCCTCTGCTGTGCTCTCCACCTGAGAAAAACACACATTATTCTCTCATCATTTATTGCTTATAATCACTTTGATATTTTAAAGCAAACAACAATATTAGGCACGGTTCTAAAAGCAGATTTGTCTAAAAAGAAGTTACAAATTCACCTTTTCCAGCTCAGCCAGGAAACTATCAAGCGTCTCGTCAGACAGCTTCCCCACCTCAAACATGGTCACTGCGTGACTCTTCAGGTTCTGATGGGGCAAAAAACAGAAAAATTTAGATCTGTATTGTCTTTTTACGATTATTTATTAGGCATCCTGTAAATCTGTTTGCGCGTTTCACGTCCACAAACCGGAGACAGGTTGCCCATCATGAGGAAGGCTGTGAGAGTGGAGTCGAACAGGAAGGCGATCCTCTTGGTGGGCGCAGCTGGAATACTCAGGCTGCTCACGCTGGCCGTGTCGGCTGCAAAGACATCAAAAATAATGCGTAACAATTAATGCATGTTATATCAGCTGTAACAGCACAACAAATTTTCAATTATTCTTCTAAACTGCTGATATTAACATAAGATTTTTGTGAAAAATTAATGTGCTTACCAAATTTCTCCATCTCAAACGGATTAATTCAAACTGATTTGCATGTAAATGTTGTTGATCAACAAGCCCTTTGATAATATCCAACGTGCTTGCAACTTTGTCAGCTTAATATGCATAACTAAATTAAAATTAGGCTAAAATTGGACCACTTTAGACAAACACCTATTAATGTCAAAATGACTTTCAGAAGCACCACTGAGCTTTCTTGGGGATTAATTAGCGGTGCTGCCTCGAACCTCTAAAGCAGCAATCATAAAGTGCCCTTTGTGCACGTGTGAATGTGTGTAATTATTTGCACACGCCGCAGAACAGGCCTATGATTGCTGGTGTGAACGTGGACGGACCTTGGTCTTCCAGGCTGGTGGTGTCGGTGTCTGTGGCCGAGGAGCCCGCCTCCATGACGGGACTGCCCTGCTCCCATGACAGCAGCATTTTCTGGGGATCCATGGTGCTCCTACATCAGAGCATAGATCCAAACATTTCAACACAGTGTAGTACTTTACTGCAATCTGACGTTAATACAAACTAGCTGAACAGGTTTCGTGTTTTTAAGAAAGAGGAAGGATTTAAAAGATTTATACCAATGAATAAATAGGTTTCAGAGTTCCACAAGTGAGGATGCTTTATGAGAATTTAAGTTATCATAAGCTTATAGACCCCCCAAAAAACAGCATCATAATATCAGTTCGGTTGACAGTAAGTGAAAAAATAAAAAGCATCTGATTTGGTCAACACGGCTCATACTTGAGTCTGTTTACAGATGGGGCGTTCTTCCAGCTGAGGTGAAGCTGGTCGGAGCTGAACACTTGACCTTTCTTCACAGCAAAGCCGAGGCGACAGTACATGGAGACAGCATTCTGATTAAACACGAGAGAATCGCAGTCAAACATCGCTCAATAGAACACATCCGATTATATGCACTCCTGGGTGACTTTTCCACAGAGTTACACTTGATGTGGGCACACTGAAAGAAAACAATGATATAGAGTGGTGAGAAAGAAAATAAATGAGTGTGCTGCAGCCATAAGATACACTGGGAAAAAGTCATTGTTACATCAACCAATGATTTGTGATCTATTATTCTAAAAACCTGTTTGACAAACTTAACAAATTTAAACAATATGGAGATCAAGAGCAAAGATTAACTAACCAAAAATATATATCTTTGAGGATAATTTTAATACAATTTTATTATTCATAATGAAGTAAAGAATTACTCTGAAATGGACCACCACTAATCAGAATAACTGACTGAATATCTGCTTTTTTCTACAGGTCAAGAACAATAAGTTTAAACAATATGACCACTGAGAGGTAAAGTGAGCTTCACAGCTCGTTGTGTTACAATTCAGTGTTCCTCTGGGAAAAGTTGCAGGCTGGATGTTAAATGGACACTTGCCACCTAACAAAATATTTTTAAAGAGTAATTTTAAATCCCACATGGCAACAGCACTCCCTTACAGCAACTCTCCTAGAGAGTAGATCAAAGCACTGGGCCATGCACAAAGAATATGGCTTAAATAAAGTCACAAAGAGTCTCTCAGTTGTTCACTTGGCCTCCAAACACTTGAATAACCAATCTACCGTCATCTGTGGGAAGCAAGCCCAATCCACCGAGACCTACCCCACAATGCACAGGACCCAGGGGATCTTTAGCTAATGTTTTGGTACCAGACTCTCCAGGATGACCCAAATGTCGTTCATACAAGCCCTACCCAAAATTAAGAGAGTGGTCATAAAGTTATGGCTGATCGGTTTATAGCTGTAGCATTTAAACATTGGGGGAAAAAAATTATGATTGTCACCAAAACAGTGTTACTTTTGTCTCCCTTTTCCGATAAATTACTTCCTGACTGAAGAACTTTAATTCACGCTGCAACAAAGATTGAGCTAAAATTGTTTTTTTCTAAAAGGTGATTATTTTTGTGCTATAAATTGTGATCACAAGGACGGATCTAAGCTGCTCATCACAGGAGGATTGCAATGACGTGGTGAAAAACACTGATGATAGTTCTGTCTTGTGCAGATCTTAAAGCTACAAATAAACTGCTTAATATTAAGGGTGACGTTCTCATAATGTCCGAAACGTTCAGAAATATGAATATCTTTCAGCTTCTGAAATAAAATATACTTCCCAATCAAGAGCAATTTAATTACTCTTTCTTTATTTATGTCTTAATTCTTAAAGGCATCAAGCAAAGCTGTTGGAAAGCTATAAAAACAGAAACTCTAAAGCACAACAAACCATAAACATGTTAATAAAAGTCTACAGATAAGGCTGCACACCAAACAACATTATTAGCTCTGGCCAAGGTACTACACATGACTCAGGGCTGCTCCTAAATCTAGATTATTTACTGAATTACACAATGTGAGCTATAAAAGGCTGTACAATAATTTAAATGCATTGCTTCTAATTCATAGATCATCTTTTTTATTTGTTTTAATGATCCAGGTTACAAATTAGTCATTGCACAAGACAAACTTCAAGAAAAGTCAAAGTGGGAAAAGTTCTGCACAAAGGTTTTCTTTCCTCTCAATCATCTCTAAAATTACAGGTCTTCTGCAGAATTGCCACAAATTCAGCTTCAATCTTTCCTCCTCAATGTTCCCTTTTAGTGACACAAATGAGACAGGAGCTGAAGGACAAAGAAGGTCAAAAACATTGAGGGGAGTTTGGCTCCTTGACAGAGAACGAGTGGAAAACTGGGTCAAACTTGCGAGCTTATTCAAGCGAGTCAGAGGGCATAGCGGACCTAATCTGGAACAAGGCGGATGTTGTAACAGTCTTGAGGTCTGTTTGAGTATGTTCTGCTTCCATCATTTAAAGGAAAAAAATTATAATTGTGCTAAAATATTTCCTAGCCCATATAGACCACATTGTGGTTTAGTAAGTTTCAGGTCCCAAATTTGATGCCTTTTATTAAAAATCCACCTGCGTACACTGCCCAGTAAACTCACCTTCACTAAATCCAAGTCGATCTCCAACACATTTGCCAGCTGAGAGGCACAGAAGTACGAGGGATCAGGAGAGAGAGAGAGAGAAAAACAAAGAAGACTGGTTGAAAAGATGATCAATAAACAGAGGTACAAACAGTCACTCAGGCACTGTTATATTAAAGGAGCAAACAAGCGGAAACACTTCCAAAACCCACCTCCGCCACGTTTGTCTGCTCATCAATGGACACAAAGATTTTGTAGAGAAGCGTTTCAAAGTAATCGCCCTGGACACGGTTCATGACAAAGCCTTCGAGAGGGGGAACTGAAAGACACAAACAACCGAGGAAATATTTGTTTTTACAATGAGTTGCTTCCACAGCCTGCCTTCTTACTGCTGCATATCCATCATACAGCCATAATTGCACTATTAGGCATCTTTCCAAATCAGTGCAACTCTATTATCCGCGATGTTTGTTTATGTTTTCACATTTAATCTATGTCCACATGATGTTTAATCATCCTAACTGCCCTAAGCAGGATGTTTAAACACACACACACTGTGTTGTACGTACCTGAGATACAGCTGTCATCAGATATGGGAACGTCCAGGTAGATGAAGCCCCGGTTGTATAAGCCTGCAATGAAAGAACAATAACACTGCTATCATAGTAAATATAATTACAACTGTCACTGGTGCCAAGCTCTGAAAAAAGACTAATCTTAAAGCATAAATGAGAGGTTGGCTGGAAAATTCTCAACCAAATACAATTCAGTTTAACAAAAGCCCATTCTACCTTATGTATTCAGTTCTTGTGTTCCTAATCAGTCACCAGCTATTCAATATGCTTTCAAACCGTTCTCTAATTAAAATTTAAACTGCTTGGACAAAAGCTCAAAGCAATTCAGACACTGATGGATGAGCTAAATTCAGCAGTTCTGACTCAAAGCTGGTCGTTGTTACAGAAATTCAGCAAGATGTTAAAGATGTTTACTGTTTTATTGTGAGTTTGGAGATTCAGACTTATCTATAAACTCAACATGTGGCTATCCAAACCCTTCCTGAACAAGTTCACTCAGTGGTAACAGAGCCAAACTTAACCTTATTCGTCAGTATAGATGAGTTTTAAAACCTATGTCTGATCAGTATTTATGCACTTTGTTTGTCAGAGATGATAATAACTGAGATTACAGTGAAGCCTAAAGAGGAAAACCTGGGAAGCATTCAAGAGAAGTTAAAAAGAAACTCTATATTTAGACTATATCATAAAGTTATACAATAAAACATTAATTTCAGTGAGCATGACAAACCATTTGTCCAGTTTTCCTTTAATTAATTACAAAAGAAATCTCCAAGATCCCAAACTTCCTGTCTCCCAAAGCACTGCATTTATTATCAAGGTTTAACAATAGGTAAACACTTTATATATAATTAAGCACAAAAAACCTTTTCCAAATTGAGTCAAACTAAAATACAGCAATCAAACTCCACACTATAATACTGGTACTGATAACCAGGATACATACAGTCTAAACACAAGAACTAACAGATTGTATTTGTGTAATAACTCTCTTTCCCAGTAGGGGGAGACAAAAAAAACCTCACAAGTTAAGATACTGTGCAATTACATTAAATACTCACTTAAGACCACGTTGTACTCCATTGTTCCAGCCAGCTGAGGACCTGAATCGATCATCTTATCGATGGCTTTCTTCTCTGCTGGAGAACAAACCTGCATCAAATCAAGCAAAGGACATAATATTATCCATCCATTCGTTTTCTTTTACCCGCTGCTCCTTTCCAGGTCGCAGGGAGCTGGTTTCTATCTCCAGCAGTCAGTGTGCGAGAGGCGGGGGACACCCTGGACAGGTCGTAGGTCCATCACAGAGACATATCATCAGCCCAAGTTAAATGAGGGTATAATGTCTTCAAAACATGTCTAAAATCACCTGATGTAAACAACAACTGTTCTGCACTCTTCTTGGTGTAAATTGATATTACAGCATAATAAAACTTTATGAATACCCTGGTTGGGTTATTTGTTTGTTTGTTTTGTTTTCTATGTGAAAAATAAATGAATTTCTGAGAGAAACACCTCTGGTTTGCAGTGGTTCAAAAGATGAACATTTGCGCATGGATTTCATTGAAAGCTCAGTGGAGTAAAACGTCTCCCTCTCATTCAGTTTATACGTCAAAAATATGTGCACGTTTCCAGGCCGTATTCATTTATACAATTAAATTCTATTATTTCAATTGTCTACTAATGGATCTGTTGCCCAACTACTTGCTTGAAGGATGTAAATACCCTTCAGACAAACCTGCGATCATTTATAATAAACTGAAATAGGTCAGAGATGTATTGAAACAGAAACCTGAAGAGAAAAGGTCAAAATGGGAGTTCTGTCATACCCTTATGTCGTCCTCAGTGATGTAGCCTGTTTGTGCCACCCACCAGGGCTCCACAGAAATCTCAACTGGTTTGGCCGGCAGCAGGTCCCGCGCCGATTTCCGGCGAAAGAATTTCTGAGGAAGGAAACGAAAGTAAGAACAAGTCAGTCGTTGCGTAAATTAACAAGTGCAAGTTCATACAAAAACTCCCAAATAGCTGTCTTTTATATGAAATACTGACTACATATCTTCATATAAAAACCTAAAACAGTTCATATTTTAGTAAAGAGTTTTCTGTCCAGTGACTGAGCTAAAAGCCTGTTTCTTTAATGCTGAGCTTTTTCCTTTAAATACCAAGTTATTAGTTATGTAGTTAATGATGAATATATGACAGCATTAGTGTATCAAAATTAAAACAACTGAATCTCTCACTTAATCTACCTTTTTTATCTTCAGTTACGACTACTTTGCACTTTCAGAACAAATGTTTAGCAGGTAAAACCACAATTTATCAGAAAGCGTTACCATCAGCTCTAACAATTCTGTAAAAAGCGTTTAATCGAGGAACTAAAGGAGGAACTATATCACCACGAGGAATTAAATTAACAAAAAAGAAAAACAATGATAGAGATAAAAATCTGTGGATTCACTACCTATACTAAAAGATGTCTACTCAACTAAACAAATGACATTTGAGCCAACAAACTAACTTAGTCATTAATTCTTTAACAAATATTCAAAGTGACTGTATACACACTGGTGTATTAGTTCAATGCTTGGCTCAGCAAAACTCTATTTTGCTCATCTGTCCTCTATCAAGTCTGCAGGTTAAAGTGAGGGGTACAATTTAGACAAACAGTGACAAAGATTTAAAGACTTATACCTTTTTGATATTTGCTTGTTGATATTTGCAAAACAAAATCTTTAAAAACTCATCGCACAAATGAGCTCAACTATTGATTTTTATCTATTAGGATTTCTACCTTCACCACAGAAAATGTTCCATTTAAATCATGTCTTTAAACCACCTCTTTTAGATTTCACCACTACTTGTTATTTCCATTCAGCAAAAAAAAAAGATGATTTGCTGTAACCTCAGTACAGATCTGCAGCATCATTTCCCCACAATTGCACACAACCCATAAAAATGCAGCCAGATGTATCGTTCTCCAGCGTTACCTGGAAATTACATGGATACTTTGTAGACTTTCTGCGGCTAAATCTAAAAACTCCAGTCAGAAAATTTGGGGAATTGTGGATTAGTATATAACTCAATATGAAATAAAAACTAAAACTGAAATGAAATGAAATTGAAAACAGAAATCAATAAACATATCTTACTTTGGACGACCTGCACTGGTTCATAAGGTCAATGTACTGGTTTCTCCCGATGCCGAGCAGCCTCAGACCTGTGATGAGGGCAAACAAAAATGTCAGGGAAACTTAATTATATGGTAAATGCTAAATGGACTCCTCTTATATAGCACCTTTCTGGTCAAGCAGGCCACTCAAAGTGCTTTACAACACAATCTGTGGCCTCATTTACCCATCCACACACATTAATACAGCACTCTGCTACATCTCTACAGAGCTAATCTGAATAAATCCTTCTATGGAGATTGAGCAGCGCGTCAAACTCCATTCATACACTGATGGGTCACATCGGAGGCAGTGAGGGGTTCTGTGTCTTCCCCAGGGACACTTCGACATGTGACTGCTGCCAGGAATCGAACCTCCAACTCGCTCATTGGAGGACGACTGCTCTAACCACTGAAACACCACAGCAAATTAATTTCAGGTAAACATTTATGGGAAGCAAAGTTACATATCTATTGTTTATAGATTTCTTCCCACCTTATGCAACATTTTGGGCATCTAATGCGTTGGCCGCTAGGTGCAGGCTCTAAAAACTCCTTTTATTAAATACTAAGCCAACAAATTTCCCCACGTTATAATGTCTTTATTTAACTCCTCCTTCTTAATGTCCTCTAACTGTTGGACTGACATGTGTCGAGAGTTCCTGACCAGCTTGACCTGGAAAACAGGTCAGGAGGATCATTAATCAGTAACCAGCTCGAGTCGCAGGGTAGTTGTTTTGTCCATGAGACAGTAAAGATAAAAACACTTTTCTTACAGTTTTGCATTTTTTATTTTCATTTCTTGTTATGTTTTCAATTATCTTTTTTTAATGAAAAATTGATTAAA
>JAOXNZ010000177.1:11059971-11070968 GCA_028566095.1 Kryptolebias brasiliensis | reverse complement strand
TCTTTTTTTAATGAAAAATTGATTAAAAGGATTCTGAGGCCATTTAATTTTCTGTTTCTGAGTAAACTCATTTTTGTTTTCTTGTAGGTTTAGAGTTTTAATGCATTTTGTATGGAACTTGTGACTAAATGTCTTACAGCAACAGCCCAGTTTTGACCTGTTTCTAAGTTTCTTTTTTATTTCTGAGCTGACAGGGAGAGACAGAAGGCATCTCAGTTACTAATACGGTTGACATAAATTATGGATGCTTCATGTAAATCAAGCCAGCACTTGCATTAGCCTCCCTCTCATCCAAACACGGTCACCTCTGTCTCTAAAAAACCCACAACAATCCATCAATCTATTTTATTTACCCACTTTTTCCTCTCTGGGTCTCAGGAGAGCTGGTGCCTCCCTCCAGCAGTGATTGTGCGAGAGGCGGGGTACCTGGACAGGTACCCACAACGATGACGGTCAAATTTAAAGCTTGTGATCTAAAAACTGTTGCTGACCAAAAATCTTTGCTAATCCATTTTTATAGATAATAATTATCTGCATTTACTGCAACGAGATTAACACAATTTATTAACCTGATAAAATCTTAGGCGATATAGCAAAAGTTAAAGAACATCCTTGATGTAAATTCTACATTATTGCAAGTGCAAAAACTATTAGGAGCAGACCAAATGTGTTGGGGTGACTGCCAACAGGAACAAGTGAGGCCCTTTTGCAATTCAGCTCCTCCTAACGCAGCACGCATGTCCTGCTGTTTCACCAAGACACAAGACACAAACATCCACCCACGTGAAACTCTCTGATGCACGCTCGCTTCCCTTCTCCTTCCACCCACTGCAGCAGGAGACACGTCCAAAGCTCCTCGAGGGAGATTAGTGGGGAGAGAAGTCCCTCTGAGCGTGGCTACAACAGCCCACTGGCTGCCTTCTGTCTCCGCAGCGTGACGGTTCTGTACGGCAAGGACTCAGACTCTCAGCAGGCGAAGCCAAAGCCTGGTTCATTTGGCAGCAGAGAGTCAAAAAGTACTACAATGGCCCGTGGACTCAACGAAATAAAAGAGAGCGCCAAATTGGATTTCTCACAAGGGGTTTATCTCACATCTCAGAAATTGTTTCATATATCGGCACAGTGGTCAAAACAGCTTAAACTCAATAATGACAGTTTCACGTTATTACATTATAATCAGTTATAATGACATGTAAAATATGAAATGCATAAGGGTTTGCTTGTTTTTTAGGCTAAACAAACATTGAACCTTGACATTATTACTTAATGGAATTGTATTTGGCCCAAGTTGACAAATGTAACAGGAAGTCAAGGATGAAAGGCAGACCGTGTGCACAGGTAACACTAAACTCAGCGTGTGACCTTTACAACCTTTGCACGCAATTTGTTTTTTGTTTGTGCCGGAACAAATAAATGTGCTTTTCCAATCTGAGTTTACTGTCACATTTTTGACGTGATCAGAGCCTATTCAAAAAGGTCACAGCACACCAGAGGATCCAATAGCTCGTGGAAAACTGCTGTTGATAAAGTATTTCAGCAAGAAAGATGCCGTTTGAACAAACACCTTGCAGCTAATGATACATTGCACTTACAGACACTTTCCCATGGACTTCACTTTAAACATCTCAACTTAATTAAACTCTAAATTCATTAAGGGTTTAAAGAAGAAGTACTAAGGTTATTATGCAAAATAAAAAACTTTGCATAAAACCTTTGTTTTGCTATGCTACAGGCCAGAAGAGCAAAAAGATGCAAAGGGAAAAGAGAAAAGGTGTGGGAGGCAAACAGAACCTGAGTAAAATAATCTTTACACTGCAGGAGTGAAGAAAACAAAAAAAGAAACTCACAGTCAGCAGCAGTGAAGTTGGGCAAGGAGTCATAACTCTTCTCACTGTTCATAATATCCTGGAAGAGCAAAAAAAAAAAAAGGAATGAAGACAAGAGAAAAAGAAAAGATGAATTCAACTTTTTCCCTCTCCTTTCTGTGTCCTCGACCACTGATTAATAACAGCATGATCTGATTAAGGCTAATTTTTCCTCCCCATTTTCATTAAAGTTTTAGGATGGATTAACAGAATGTGACATTGCTCGGGGCAATTTAGTCAAAATTTAATCTTAGCGGAGTTTAATGTAGGATGTATGGGAAAGCCTTGTTAGGTGAGCTGAGAGCTCAGACGGTTTTGTCTTTTAACAGAACACAGAGCGGGTTTGTGACATCTGTCCAAATAAAACAGGAAGTAAGTTAAATGTAGAAGAATCCGATGTTGCAACTGGCATGTGTGCACAGAGTAATGTAAACACGGACCAGTGAAGTAATGGAAATACATCTGGCACATTCACACAAGTTAGATTAGCAGCAACACATGCAACTAAACAAATGTGTATTAATTTGGTAAAATTAGTAAGGATTTTTATTTCATTATTTTTGTCTTTGTAATGTAATGAAAAGAAGTCAGGAGTGTAGAAGAACCGGGCTGATCTGAGTATCGGACAGACTGGTTCTCTGTGAGCCCGTCTCAGTCAACAAACTGGGCTTTATTGTGTGAGCCGTCGTGCAGACAGAACCCAAACTGACTGCAAAGCAAGCAGCATAGATTTTCCCTGCGAGGTTTTGTCCTGGGATCTGTCATCTGTGTCTCCCTGAGCTGCAGTATGAGACTTTACTAGACATTGACTGACACCTAGTGTCCAACTGAGGGCAAATCTGTCAATAAATGTCCTGCAAAACAAAAAACTATGTTGGTGCTTTTACTGCCAGCAAGTTACTATAAGTTATGTTAAAACATTTTCCTTGTTAGCTCATGAAAAAGCAACATAAGCAGCAGTTATTTTGGCAAAAATAAATAAATAAAAAGTGTAATTTCTGGTTAAAGTGTCATTTATTAAAGCCAAACATTAATTTATCCTTTATAAACACTGACTACAACTCTGAGTGCATTTAAGCAATAAATTCAGAAGATTGATTCAGGCACGCCTAGAAATATTTTATACTGCTGTTTCTGTGTAATAATAAAAGACCTGCCACAAACCAAAAAATACCAAGAAACTGGCATGTTTGGTGTTTCTGACTGCTAAGAGGGTTATATTACCAAAGCTAAACACACTTGAATACAATTGTTTTCAAGAGAAAAAATATTTGAATTTACTTTGATGTTTTGAGAAGAGAAAGAGTTGACAAGAAGCAATATAAAAAAAAATCTGAACGCCAACTGTTAATTAAAAAAAAAAACACTATATACATAACAGCAAGGTGTCGTAAAATGCTTACATTTTCTCTGAAAACAATCTATCCTACTGTGGTATTTAAAAATGCCAAAAAATAAGACATTGTTCGGTTCGAATGAGCAGAAGCTGGGTGTTTCTAAGCCAATTACAGTTTTTGCTGTTCTTGTGAGTTTATCCAGCCTATTGTTCTGAAAGCAGAGACAGAACAATAGATGTCTGAGTGCACAAAAAGCCTTACAGAGACGATTCGAACAGAATAATTAGCCAGTGATCATCTTGTCCTCACCGAAAACCCTTCCATCATTTGCTCACCTCCATGATTCCTATGTAATATGAGAACGGAGTGACTCGTAGCCCTTTAACCATGATGTCCGACAGGTGGTACGGGTACAGCATCAGGTGGTCCCGGCTGTACTTCAGCAGTTCCTCGTAATACTTGCGCTCATCCTTCCTCACGTGGCGAACTGTTAATCAAAACACAGAGAGCAGCCAGGTCACAGCCAGGGGCGAAGGTTCATGAAGAAACGCTTTCAGTCGATCCATATCTGATCAATACAGGCTAAAGTAAGACTCACTTATCTAAGACTAGAAGACCACAAGGGAAGGAGCACTATTGATTACTTTAAGTGCAAGCTGAAGAGCTATTTAACAGCTGCTAGAGTAATGAAATATATTTACAGTGATTATTAAATAATGTCATTTGGAAATATCTTTTTTTTTTTAATTATTGAGCAAACACAGCCCAAACTCGTTTATCACCGGTGTGAAGGACAAACTCGCTCACCTAGGTTATTGCGGAATCGCAGCTGGTTGCGGATGCTGTACAGGAGCACATGTTTCTCATACTCGCGCTGTGAGTTCCCCAAACTCTGCAAAGAGAAAAGCAAAAAAATAAATAAATAAATAACAACGGAGAGGATCAAGAAAGGATAACATCGGAAGGCAGCAAAAAAATAATAAGGGACTATTTTAACCTTTGATCTAAAAGTAAAAACAAACAGGAAGCATTCACTATTAAAACTCTGAGTTTAACTTAGAAGCACAAAATTAGATGTTTTAAATATAAAGAAAAGCTAAGCTGATATGATTTATGTGTTCACAATTTGTGGATAAAAATGGATGCAGAATATCAAAACATTCATCAGTTCTGAGAATGAAAGAAAGATAAACAAAAATCCAAAATCCTGTGTCTCCTGTTAACAAAATCAAATGTTACCCACATAGATTACTCACACAAGATATCGCAACATTGGTATCACAGTATCAACGTAAATATTTCAATGGAGTAATTGAACTGGAATAAATCATAGCTTATTATGTTTCAGGTGAGGATGGCGGTCGAGATGCTAAATAAAACGCAGGAGTGAGAAAAATGTGGGGTTTATCACTGATATGATTATGGCAATATTTAACAATAGTATTACAATGGTTTTCTGTTATCATGCAGCCCTACTACCAAACAACAAAAAGTTTGGTTTGGGAAGGGAAGTAAAAAAAAAGGTGAATCCTGCAGATGCAAATGAAAATTTGCAGCTCAAAGCTCTCTCACACACACACACACACACACACACCCACCCACACACACACACACACACACAAACACACACTTCACCACGAGATGCATCGTGTCTGCACTAGGATTTAAGGGGACTGTGCATGAACAAAATAACCTTTATATTATTGCTCGACGGTGCAAGAACCATGACACATTGTGCATGGAGGAGTGAGTGAAAGCTGTGCAGGTGGAACAGCGTTAAGATCATGAGGTATCAATGCATGTGATGCCAGAGAAGTGGAGCTGAGAGAGGCTGCGGCTTCAATGGCTTCAGTGTGATGGTGGTCAGCTATGGCTCCGGATGGATGGTGGTGGGAGCCCTGCAGAGGAGACACACTGACAGCTGCCTGAATGACACACAGGTTCGAGCCCGGGACATCGCTCCGTCCTCCTCCCTCACCGAGCGACTGAGCCCCGGAGGAAAGGTGTAAAACACGGTACCTGTTTGACATTAGCTGGGAGCTTGTTCCACGGGTAATTCTGCCTGATGTGAAATTCCACGTCCGTGTTCATCGCTAGCTAGCTAGCAGGCTAGCTGGCTACGAAGCGGAATCCTTCGAGTCGATCAGAGAAAAACGGGCTCTCGGGCGAGTCCACGGTGACTTCAGCCCTCCTGACACCCGACAAGCACGCGGAGCGACCCCCCCAGGTTAGAGGAGATATTGTTTCCCCCCCGGTGATTGTTTTTTTTCTTTTACAATAAACGACCACTTCCTTGTTGTATTTTCGAAAGAGGCGTTCGTCACGCTCGTGGCCACGTCCGTCACTTCCGGTTGAGGCGTGACTGTTAAGCTGAATGGACCTTCAGGGCGAGAGTGGGGGGGGGGCGTTGTAAAAACTCATAAATGTCGAGTTAAATTACGTCTGTCTTGAAGATATGTTTATTTGTTGGACGTATAAAGGCGTTCATGTAAGCATGATGCCAGGTGTTCTGAAAGTTGAGGACCAAATGAGCTCAATACCAAACTAATGACCTCAGTTTGGAGAAAACAGACCAAAGTGAAATACCACAGTTTTAAAGCGACTACAGTTTCACAAATATCGTAGCCATTCATGCAAACACAGTTTTATAAACTTTTTCCACCACCAACCCTGCTCCAATACATACTTATTTACATCAAGCTCCAAGGTTATTTATACGCACAAACAGCAATAAGAGCTATCTGTAGCATTTCCTGTGCAGCCTAGGACACTTCCGGCAAGAATAGTATGACAATGAAAAAGATTATTAAATAAAATTGTATGTGCGAGATTTGTATTGTTTCAGGGTAGCAGCAATCCACTTTTGTCTTAGCCCTGCTTGGGCCACTAGCTCGTCAATCTAGTCAAAAACAAACTGAGAGCTATCTGCAACAGGTAAGATATTAATTGTTTATAATCTTTTCACAGATTATAACTACTTCAAAACAACTTAATGTATCCTGTAAGCGCGGTTAGTGCTGTATAAAAATAAAACCTGAAGGAACATGAAAGAAAATAAACCAAGACAAATATTAAACAGGGACAAATGATAAAACTGTATTAATAAGCAATAAAAACAACACAGAGAGGGGCCTGATAAACTCTGCCTTTGCTATAGGAGCACAGACATCTTGAGTTATGATAGGAAATACTGAGATTTTTCATGTAGGATAGAAAGTGGCCATTAAGGGCTTCCTATGTGATGATTTTGGATGTAATTCTAAACTTTCTAAGAAGCTGATGTAGGCAGGCTAACACTGGAGAAATGTGATCTCTGCTTGCAGAAACAGTCCATACTGCAGAGTTCTGAATTAGCTGTAAGGTTTTATTGCACTAGTATATCCTCCTGCTGGAACAAAAACACCAGATATTACAGAACATAATTTATGTTATACGAGAAAATAAAGGAAAAAATGAAAAACTGATATTAAATCAGTGAGTATTTGCAGCAGTGAATGTAGAAAAGATTCAAATTTAACATCAGAGAAGTGAATGTTCATGTATCTATAGCAACAGCGTGATTCAGATATGTGTTTTAGTAGTTTTAAAATAAAATTGTTGCACATTTCTCAGCGAGAATAGAACAAACTGGGAGATCAAGCTGTTGTTTTTGTTTTCTTTTATCCTCTTTTTGTGTTGAGTTGTTTTCATGAGACGCACTCAAAGAGACATCTCCTAGTTTTAGTTGCAGTGCCTATTTTCAGTCTGAAGTGTTAGTATGCGGCAGTACGCAAGGCTCTGTTAAATCATTTAAAGTCCTTTTTAAATGGTGTGCAATTTTTGAACACGTCTGAGATGAGATCAGAACTTTGTCATTACTTAGCAACATACTACCGCAGTAAAAAACTACCATTTTAAGCTAGAATGATTTGTTTATGATTGACTGATTTATTTTTTACCTGAGTCTCCAGGAAACACCATAATCTGCGAGCATAAAGCTGTCACTTAGTAACGCGTCAGTGTTGGATTTCACTGTGTGACAAAGTCCACCGAAGCGCCAAGTGCTCTCGCGTCAGGACGTGCCAACAGCTCACTTTCTTGTTGCTGTTAGTCAACCTGCCAACATGAAACTCAGGTTCCTCTTCAAATGATGCTAAACAAACCCAACAATAATCCATCTGGCTGCCATGGGAGCTGATTGGTGTGCAGAGAAAGGAGGGGGACCGACACTGTGATGAATTATTGACAAGTCACACAAAACTGTTAGGAAAAGGAGCTTTATTTATCTCTGGGAAAACAGAGACAACTGATGACATAAAAGGAGGATTTGTTTCAAGTCGTGGTTCAGTTTTGCTTGAGTTTCATACAGAATCCATATTTGTTTTTCATGTAAGAGAGCAAATTCTTCAAGAAACAAAAGTTACAGGATATAAATACAAAAAATGACTATAACAATAAAAAAGAGATATAGTGATTAAACTTGGTTTCACTGCATACTTAAAATAAGGAAAAGTCTAGCATTCTTTGAAGGAATAAATATCACCCGCTGCCTCTTGTACCAGAGTTTTAATTAACATCATCTTATGGTGAGAAGGGACGGAGTTATAACCAGTTTGGTCAAACCTTGTAAATGACGTTACGCACAAGCTCATGTGATGTCGTGAGATCTTGCGAGGTGTGTTAGTGCTCAGAGAATGTGTTGAGGATGACTCTCGGCTACCACCGCACCAAATTTCAGCTTAATATTTGTAAAATTAACTGATTTATAGTCATTTTTGAGTTGTCTAATGTCAGTTAGCTGTGGTAGCCATCTTGAATTGGGTAACATCAAAAGAGGGAGAGTTTTGTTAAAATCTGTCAAGTCGTTCATTAGATATTTTGCTAACACGTCAGACAATGGAACACATTCACGCATACAGGCACAGCCAGAGGCATAAACATCATCGCCCACCGCCAAAAGGTGGAGGATAAAACAATTTAGTTTCAAGTCATATAAAATTATGGGGTGTTTTTGTCATTTAAAGTAATTTGAAAGTTTTCAGTCACATCACAGTCAGATTTGCGTTAGCACATTTATACATTGACTTTAATAATTGTTATAAATAAATTGTCACAAATTACTTAATTACATTTTAATGGTGTCTTTGAACTGCAACAGCTTAAAACCAGAAAACTCACTTTAACATAAGCAATGGTAATAAATAGTAGTAATAACGCTAACAGTTTGGACATGTTATTTTTTACAGTGCACTTTGATTTAAGCTGTTAAAACATGCTCTGATACGTTAAAAAAAACTATATTTATTTAAGTAAAACTTGTGCAGTTGTTACTTTTTTATAAAATACCTTTTCAGTGTTTTATTCTTTTCTTCATTTAAACAAAATTATTATTTTTGCTATGATTTGTTGGTTACTGTTTTATCTTCGGGACACCTTAACCACTCTGTTTCAGCCAAGAACCATCAAAGCGTCCTCCAGTTTTTATAATATTATAAAATTAATTAGGTAAAATCTTTAAATTCCCAATAGTAAGATTCTCTTTGGACAGAACTCTCAGTCATTTCACTGCATGTATGATTCAGAGATGCTGCTTTCTTTCTGCAATGTAAATGTAATAATATTGAGAAGTAGTGAAGAAAATGTTATTTTCAGTCGTGCACACACCTCCACACTGAGAGGAAACTGAGCATCCAGCTGTTTATTCTGATCAACCCGTCCCATCAGCACTGATCTACTGTTTAATTACCTCCACTCTGGGTGACTCACACTGAGAAAGGAGGAGGAGGAGGAAAGACTCAAAGACCAGAGAAAGATGGACAAAGGTTTGCAGCTCGGGGGATATTCGGATTAAGCATCAGCCTCGGTGGGCATGCACAAAGGCTGATTCAGGCCCCTGTGATGGTTCTGTTGGAAACACTCCCTCTGCTGGACCCTGGCAGGGCCAAACAGCTCCGTGTCACATGAGAGGCCCGGCGGAGTCACAGCGAGCCAGGATGCTATTCTTAGATGAAGGAATGTACACAGCAGCCTCATGGCAATCTCCACAGTACCTTACGGGAAAACTTTGTCAGTTCTATGGGTCATTTTGCTTTTCAGATGCATGCCTGGATAATGCTTTAATTCTTTTTTTTTTTGTTGTAATTCTTGTTTCCTCACCAGCCGATCGCACAGTCTGGGCATTACTGATTCTCTGAGGGCAGGAGGTAAGGATTCACAGGATCAAAAACAAGTTCAGTGTACAGAAATTACAGTTTAAGCCATCAGATTCACTCTTAAAACATTTGCTTTTAATTCTTCAGATTGTTTGAAATGAGTTTCAGCAGCAAGCCAGCTCTCCTACTTGATTTGTGTTCATAAATCTTTAACTGATTTATTTTGTATTGTTAATTATAAGCTCTCTTTTTAGGTTTAAGAGAGTGCTGATTACATTTTAATTTACAAGATCCTTTTAGTCTAAACGGGAAATTAAAAAATTAACAAATATATTACATTCAGTTTTATAATATTTTGCTAAACTGCTTAAAAATGTAAATATCTGAAAAGAGTTTGCAAAATTACTGAAGTGAAAATATTTTTATTAGTTTTTTGGGTCTTTAATGTTATTCATATTGAAGATCTGGCTCTCCAGCAGCAGTCTGAGGCAAAAGCACCTGCAGTGAAATGTGTCTCTCAGCCACTCGCATTTAATAATACTCAATAATAATTAGGTGTCTAAATATGTCAGGCAGGCCAGGCCCCATAAGTGGGAGTGAATCAAGTGTTTTACTCAGAGATGTTGCTAATAGTCCAATGAAATTCATTCTGGATCATCCCCTGTCACCCGAACGGGAGAGAAGAGGAAGATGAAAGAAGAAAAACATGATGTGTTTAAAATAGCAGCAAAGTTTGTGAGGGAGAAATGGGTCCAGAGGGAGAGATTCAGAGTGACGAAGAGACAAACTCTGTTGACGCGGCCTTTTAATGTTTGCAGTGACGGGCAGCTTGATGACAGATGTGGCCCCATGGTGGACGGGTGTATCAAGATCATTTAGATCGGGTTTAAAATAGAAAATAGAAAGTCTGTGAATCATATTAGGACAGCTGCTCGGGAGGAGTCAGAAATGAATGGCTTTCCATTAAACTCAGTCACAAGAAATACTGGTTCTCCAGCTTAATTTGTGTTCTGCTGTTGATGACATAAATATGTAAAAAATCGGTTGGATAAAATCCTAAAATTCTTTGTAATTTTACACTAAAATCCACAGCTCTTAAATGGTTCAACATTTTACACACGTGATCTTTTTCTAACCTGTGAACTCCTCCTCATGGTTTCTTTTGAAACTCCTGGGGCATTTATCAATCCAGACAACTGCAGTTGAAGAGACTTTTGTCTTCATCCTAAAAAACAAACTGAGATTTTATTAACACTGACTCAAGAAAAACTCCAAGTTGGTGCTACAATCATGCAGTATTTATTCCTTGAACCTACATTTCATGTCGTTTGGTATCTAACTCTTAGACATTTTCTTCAGATCAGGCTGACCAGAGAGGCTAACTCTATAATGCCAAACCCAAATATGGACATGAGTTGAGACACACTTCTTCATCAGGACATCTGGTTTGGTTTATTTAAAAAAATAAAAAGGAGCTTTTTCAGTTTGCTGGCATATTCATTTATGTTGTCAAATACTGAAGACTGTCATCTCTTACAGCATTTACTCTCATAAATTACTGACAGTTTTATTTATTTATTCAGACTTTTTACTGTTAGAACTTTTCAAAACATGTTGATAATACAAATTTTGGAAACTACAACAAAATTCATCCATCCATCCAT
>JAOXNZ010000177.1:11021467-11035847 GCA_028566095.1 Kryptolebias brasiliensis | reverse complement strand
AAATCAAACCTGTTTTTTTTTTAAATATTATGATTATGGAATCAACTGCTGTGTGCATAATGTAATATTATTCTATAATAAAAGCAAGAAAAGCCATTTTTGAGCCAATAATGCAGCAAGATTAAATAAACTCAATCTGTTTTTTTTCTTCTTTAATTTTCTGCCAAACTCAAAACTTGTTTTAACAAGACTTCGAGCCTCAGTGTGGTCACACGCTCAGCTTTTGCAGATGAGTGCATCTTTAGACTTAATGCAATTTCAGGGTCTAATCCGAAGATTAACCCATTACTTCCAAGAAATGGTAAGCCAGGGGGAAAAGGAAAGAAAAAAAAATTATATTTTATGTTAAAAAGGCTACAAATGTGTGCATAAAATGTTATAAAATTCAAACTAATACTTGTGAAAAATAAATAAATAAAATAAACAGCCATCCCACAGTGGGGCAGAGGAACGTTATAGACTAAGAGTTTGTCAGCTTTTTTCTTAGAAGCTATAAATACCACCCATCTAATAACTGCTGAGACGTTTTAGGCTGGACTGAACCTAAAGTTAGACAGAACAACATTTCTTTCCTTTAGCCCATGCCGACAACATTGTTAAAAACACAAAACTGGAAAACAGAAATGCAACATTGTGAACCGGATGATCCAGTTGGAGCAACATGGCCTCATTAACATTTCTCAGTCACCATGTAAGGCTCTGCCCTGTGAGGTAGTCAAGTGATTGTCATGATAATAAAAGCTGCCTACCAGAGTGATGAAGTGTTTTCAAATTATCTTCAGTGGAACAAAGAGGAGAACCAGACAAATGGCATTTTTTCATGTTTGTTTAATAGGCTTGGCCAGGCTGACTCAGCAAAGAAGGGGGGAAACACCTGGGAGTGAAAGTATTCACTGTCTTTTAAAAAGTATCTGTTTTTCCTGTTTTTTAAACTGAAAATAATTATTTGCTGATATTTTTTAAACAAATGTCCCAATTCATAATTGATACTGATAAGGAAAAGCTGAAAATATTCTCATTCTAAAACTAAATGTAACATTAAAAAAAACTTGTATAAAATCTACCAGTTCATTTTGACAGAGTACTCAGAGTCACAGTTAGCAAGTTATAGCATTAAAAAGGTAGTTTCTTGTCTGAAATTATGGGACAACAATCCCAGCACCGGAATGAGAGCTCGTGTCTTCAGATCTTCAGTTCGCTCCATTTCACTAAAGCAGTAAGAAAACCCATTCAGTACGCTCAGCACCTAGCAAGTCCTGTCGTTTTTCTACATCACATCTCGCTGGACATTCGACAATCTGACCTGACGCCATCAGAGGAAATGAGAGGAAAGGTAGGAAGGAGGTTAGCCAGCAGTCAGATCATCTCATCGATCCATGTTACAGCAACTGGTTTTATACAGAGTTCATGAAATGGAAGGAAAAGGCTCAGAGGATTTCAGTGTGTTTACATGGCTTTAATTTGAAGTCTTACTCAGAGGCTACTAGAGGACTTTAAAGTGTGACAGCCTCCAGCAGGGGAATGCGTTTGCAACTGAGGTGATAATTATGTGCTGCTGCGCTGCTTTGTAGACAAACCTGTTTTAAAAAAAAATGAGGAAAAAAGAAAACGTGCCTACATGTTGGCAGTCTAACAGAGGCAGCATATAGAAAAACAATTCTTAGAGCAATAAACAGGCTGCATATTAACATGCCTAGATTTGCTTTTGCTTTCTAATTAACTGTGCCACTTCAATTTGTCCCAGCTTCAGAGATGAGATCACCAAAGATCCGTGACACAAACACATCAAGAAATTATTAGAGTCATAATAGAGGGAGGAGTGAGAAGATTCCCACCCATCAACACTGGCAAACAAACAACTTGTCATGACTCATAAATGATGCATATGTCATCCGAATGTAAAAAATCCAGATTGCTACATGTATGCATTTACTTAATCCAGACATATTTGTTTAACTCGAGCACTTGACCAGTTTTATTTACTCAAATTTAAGCAATCTGCACTGTGGTCACTTGTCATCAAGCACTGCACCTTAAAAAAAAACAACAAAAAAAAACATTCCAAGCAAACACGTTTTTTGTTTAAATGTCTGTAAGGTGTTTTTAAGTGTTACAAGACACAGCTGAAACATAACAGACCACCTAAATGAAGGCAGAAAATTCCCGCTTTCAAACTACGGCGAGACAATTAAATTGTCAGAAAGGTGAAGTCAGACATATTTTAAGTAGACCATTAGAGGAACCAATCCCAGAGCTGGGCAGCTAATTTTCATATGCGATGAGACACCTATAAAATGAGCTATGCTGAGAATTAAAACAATCCAGGTGGAGACGCTTCTGATCTTGTTGCAAATCTGTAAGACCTGACATGCTCTGTTAATGGTTTAAATGTTTTATCCAAAGATGCTGAACATCGTAGAACTGTGATGTTAGTTTAGAAATACTGAAGGGTCCCGTCAAAACACTAAGAGACTCGACTACAGTTTCAATTTTAAAGACAGACATCAGCTAAGCAAGCATTTAATTCTCACATTAGGGGTTTTGTCAAGTTTTACATGAAAAAAACTTCTAAATGTACAACTTTCAGAAACACATAAGTGGTTAGAGGATTGCTAACCGGTCCAACTTACCCTGAGGATGTCTCGATAACTCTGGATTCGGCTGACTGTGCTGGCAGACGTGACGGATACGAGCTCCTCTTCCCCCTCTTCTTCCTCACACTCGTCCTCTTCCTCTGTGGCCTCGTAGCCCTCGTCGGGACAGGGGTCGCTCTCCGTTTCTTCCGTGTTGGTCATCATGTCGATCAGGCGCTCCAGCGGGGGGCTGAGCTCCCGCTCTTCATTCTCTTTGAGGCCATAATCCAGAGCTTTGTAGATCATAATGGCCAGTGAGTCAATAACCTGCAGAAGTGTTAAAAGAAATTATTTTATTGAAATAAAAAATAAACTATAATAAGAAAGGTTGAGTTTTAGAAGAAATAAATTGCTTCTTTAAATTAATATTCTCTTGGTATTGATATATTTTGTATACACATACATAAACCAGTGAGACTGAAATAACAATAAAACCATTTTTTAAAAGTCTGAAAATATTATCATCTGCCTTCAATCTTTCAACAGCGGGCGATAATGTTTTTGCCCAGGTCTGTGTGTTTGTTCATGTGCCTGTCTGTTGCCCAAGTATCTCATGAACCACTGGACAAATTTTAATTAAACCCCCAAAAAGTAACCATTGGATAAACATCCACAAGTGATTAACATTTTGAGTCAACCCAATTCAAGATGGCCGCCACAGCCAACTGAGCCTAAAAAAACAAGTCTATCTACAACTGAGTCAGTTTTACAGATATTGAGCTAAAGTTTGGAGTGGTAGTGGCTGAGAGTCATTCACAGCACATACTCTGAGCGTGACATTTTACTAAATCGCTTAATGTAATTTTCAAGGCTTGACCTAAACGGCTAAAACTCCACCACTTTTAAATATATGAGCTAAGTCTAAAACTCTGGCATGAAAGCGACGGGCGATATGCATCCTTTCAAGGAATGCTAAGCCTTAAAATTAAAATGTGTTTTTGCTGTTAATTTTCCAACATTTTGATCTTTCCAGCTAGCAGAGAACGTTTTACATTCTGCTCTGAGACTGCGAGCACACCAGCACACCCTCACAGACCAGTTCCTCTGTCTGACTGCCATCTACAAACAAAAATCATCTGAACAGACAAGCGAGATCACGTGAAACGAGGCCACCATGTTCCTTCAAACAGCGTAATTAATACACTCACTTCACTGCTGCTTCCTCAGATTAATCGGAGTGGTATGACCCGTCCTGCAGCCTCTTTAAATGTCTCCAACTACCATAAGAGAGTAACTGGACAAAGCTTTTCTTTCTCCACAGCATGTTGGCTCACTGTGCCATCTCCTTTCCAAAATAAATAAATAAATAAAACACTCTAAACCTCAAATCAACTTTGTAAACATTGGACAGAAGCACAAATTTTCCCTTTAAAAAACTGTATTTTCTTGTTGAATACCCTTTTAAATGATGTCAAGTTTCTGTTTTCTGTGTGGCCATTTAATGACACAACATTGACTTACAGTAAACTTGTATTGGGTCTTCTCCAGAGACATTTTGTTCAAAGCAGGAGGTGTCCTAACAAAGCTTGTAAAAATGGGTATGGCTAGCTGTGTTTGGGTTTGATTACAGGGACAGCACAGCACCCGGCAGGATTCTGGGAGGGAACGTAACGGCAGAAAAGGGCGTTGACTGACAACGTTCAAATGCTTCAACTTCATCGAGGCCAAGACATTCGCTTAATTACTGAAGTGTATAATCAAATGTTTCCCATAGACTGAAAAAAAAGTATTTCAATAACTAAAGAGAACACTGTGTTTTCTTATTTTTGTTTAATTTGTTTTTGACATAAGGGTTCACGGGTTAAATAAGCAGTTTTTCACATCTTATTAAAAGAATAGTAAATCCTTCAGTTTATCATTTATTTATTTCAAATGATAAAACAAATAATCTGTCGGCCTATATCAAATATATCTATTGTCAGTTACACTCAATAATTATTACAATAAATCCCCCTTTAAAGTGCAGACTAAACTTAAATGCGTTTCAGTCCAAAAGATTTACTTGAATCTACGTATGTTCAGACAAAGTGGGCTGACTGGTCCTAAGTGATGAGACTTGGAAATCTGATGCAACTTTATTAAGTTTGTCTTGTAAAAAGAGCGTAAATAGCTGAAAACTGTGAAGCAGTACAGCAAGTTTGACCCAGATACTTTAAGGCTTTATGCGGCCTTGGTAATTGATGCTAAAATAATTAGATTTGGGGGTTTTTTGGTGATCTTATTGTGAAATCTAAACTTGTATTGTTGATTTAGACTGTGTGCAGAGTTCAAAGATAGAAATCCAGATATAAGGGAGCGTATTTTCAAGAACTAATTATTGTGGGAGTGTTTAATACCTGCAGGAATGTGGGGAAAGAAAATACTAAACACTAATGCTCTGATCCTGCACTTTCTGACCCTGCTTCATGGTGTTGTGTTGTTATCATGTATTCACCATCGCCGAGCGCAGCTGATAATCCTGTTCCAAGGCTAAAACAAATATCCTATTCCTTACTGCATTATTATGTAACACTATAATCCGTCTGTAGGACATCATGCAGCGTAGTGGGAAGTGAAATGAGGAAAGGCCAGAGTAACAAACAGTAAAGGGAATTTCATTCATCATCCACAATGGCAGAATGGTACAAAACTGTTTAAAACCAACCCTAATTTCCATATTCCTCAACTTCTAATCTTTTAAAGTGATTTTGCTCAATAGTTCTCCAGACTTTTAGGTCTTTCAGAGTTTTTTTTTAACACTTGGACTAAACTACAGACTGGCAAGTCCAGAACAGATTGAGTTACTGTTTAAGTCCAAGTTCCAAGCCAACACAAAAATGTGTTGTGATGATTAAACCCCTGATTGGTTCAACAGAAGCTACAGGCGAGTAAATCATTAAAGCACATAAATAATCTGGTTTGTTATTAACTGTTAAAACACTCTGAGCCATACATAATGACAAGTTAAACAGTTAAAAACAACAACAACAACTGTAGCCTATTCTAATGGTGTCGTAACTTTGTCAATTTCCATCAAATAAGTAATTCATTCAAAGGAATGTAGAAGAGGCATCTTCCTAAATAGCAGCCTTACTGAAAGATGGAGCAGGAAAACGATAAACACAGCTGAGTTTTCTCAATTACACATCACTACCTTTTTTGAAGACTTGTGACTCAGAGGAATGAGGCAAGAAAGTGAAGCAGAGGAGCAGCAGGATGGAGATGGAGAAGGAGAAGGAGGGGGGGGGGGGCAAGTATGCGGATAATTGGTTCAGGAAACAAATCCCGCTGGGCTTCAAAAGCTGAAGTCTTTGATAATAAACCACAAAAAGAAACGGTGAAACTTCCATCCAATGCTGATGAAACACAAATATGTTCCGTCTGTGAGGTCTTAGCCAACAACAGATGGCTCAAGACATCGCCTGCATTGTCAAGAGCTTCTTAGGAAATGCAGCAAAATGAGTCATAGTTATCGCTAAGAATGGATTCAGCTTCAGCGCGGAAACAGACATTAGAATTTTACTAAAGTCACAAAGTTCAGAAAAAGTGTGAGCAGCTCAGAAACCTCCCCAGTCCATTCAGAACGTGATGCTCCATCCGTCAGACAGCGCTCCTCATGATTTAGCAGGACATCACTGTCCCAAAAACAAGCAGTGAAGTCAGGCAGAGGTTCCTCATGTTCCTCATGTTCTCTCGTTCCGACAACAACTTCATGCTCACAAATAAACTTTGTTTCTTGAGGGAACAAATCTTTCCTTTAGGGCTACACAACACTAACTCTTGAGCCACAGAACTGGTTTACAAACATGTAAAAATAAAGGGGCTAAAGAGATTTTGTCTTTTTTTAGGCAAAAATTAGCTGTTATCAGACTTCTTGTAATTTTCCATTATTTATCATTGTGCTGGATGTATTTAACTTCACAGATTCAGCACTGGGTCAGTCCTCAGCTGTGTTGTCATGTTATATTCATTTTCACCTTGTAAATAAAGATTATGGCTGCACACACTGCTATTTCTACCACATTGTTGGTGTCCAGTGTGACGTGTTCCACATTCCTGCTCTCCTTATTATTTCAAAGTGACTCTCTGACATCTTAAAGGGCCCCAGAGAGAAAGGCCTACTTGTTCCTTCCTTCCCTTTCACCGTGCCCAGTGAAGCAGAATATAGGCACTTGAAACCCCCTTTTTTCATGCTACTGCTTTAATTATAAAAAATCATCAGATTTATTGAAATGCAGAAATATCATCTCTAGAATACGGTTAACATCAGCCTCTGCCGTTGAAGCCTAACGGCAGAGTTCAAGTTCACAAAGCTGCCAGATGAGCAGCCTTTGAGCGTTTGCTGCAGTAGTAGAGCAAAGCCATCACAACACAGACAGTTACGTAACCTCAGCTAGGAGGGCTTCCTCTGCAGGAAGGATGCTCGGCCTCCTCTGGTCTGCAGCATCACTTATGACAGTTCTTATTGGGACAGAACGCGATGCTGCTCTCTCATATGTGCTGGTCAAAAACTGTTAAGCTTGCAGAGATTTATGACATCAAATGGAAAACTGCTGAGGCCTGAGAACACGTCTCTCAGCATCAGTTCATTCTAACTTTAACAGTGTTTTTATTCATCGGTGGGATGCTGACGGCATCAAAGCTAATACTTTATACAACAGTAGGCAATAATAAATCATCTCTAACAGACGAATCACATCCTTGTAACTTAAGATCACAAACACTTAGAACAAATATGGTTGCTTTTTTGTTCTCCCCGCAACACTACATGCCTCTTGCACATAGCAGCTAATATGTGCGCAAAGAACATCCTCCCAGCTGCTGCTTTAAAGTATCTGTAGCTAAATATAGAAAATTTAAAGTTCCAAGCTGCAATCGCAAATCATTTCTCAGGCTTGACTGGACCAGATAAGAGTCACAAATCGATTTCTTCTGTGTTAAACAGACTTAAATACTTCCACCAGCTCAATAATTGGATTCCCATGACTGTGATGTTTGTGGATGTCCACTTATAGGGAGAAATATAGCCTCAGGTGCTGTAATGTGAGACGCACGGTTGATTTAAAGTAGAGTCAGTGTCACAGAAATCAATTGACTGGGTTGGTTAAAAGCTGGGTGTAACATAATGAGGGTACGGGTTCATGTCAGGCACTCAGGGATGAAAAGCAGAGTCAGACGGTGAACTGAGAGTTTTAATGTCACTGCAAACAGGTGCACAGGCACCTAAATAACAAAAATAACATCAAATTTCTCATTGTTGCGACTGATAAAACAACACGGAAAATCAGTTTCTTCTTCTCAGCGGTTTAGTGTGACATCAGAGCTGACAAGAGTGAGTCTTTGTGATGACAGAGGTCACAGCTGCCAGGGAGAGGCGTTCAAGAGCCCTGCGTGCAGACACATGCAGCCCCTGTTCAACCAGCTGCACTGCTGCTCACTCAGACTGTCCAAACAGTCAAATATGCTGTATTTATCATGATTTGTTTTAAAAAATGCTCCTATTCCAAAGGTTTTACCTCAAACATGACAGAGGAAAACTAATAGTCTTGGCATCAAAGCGAACTTCAGGGTCTTCAGCCAATATGGCCAACAGAAGTGCCTAATAGGATACCGAAACTAATCTCACCTTAATCTTTAACTGCAGACAAACTAGGTTAAGCTTGGCTGATGCAGGCTTGAGGAGAAGGTGCACAGTAAAGCAGGCAGTTCACCACTTTTCCTAATAAATATGCCAAGAAAGAGATCTTATGACAAGCTTTAGCATCTGTAAAAAAAAAAAAAAAAAATAGAGTCAACTCTGCACAAGCCGGTGAGTAGCTTCAAAGACTGGTGAAAGTACGAGAGACGGATATTAGCTGAGTCACTTTCACCAGAAGCCAAGACCCGACAAGCAAGGCCAAAAAAATGAAAGACACAGAACGTCCAACAGTGAGAGCGTAGCTTATTGTTGTGTGTGGGGCTGTGTGTTCTTCACTTTTCCAAATAATCTGGATGCAGTTAGTGTCAAGTTAAAGCAGAGGGTGAGATTTTTAGTTCCAAATATTCCCAGACAGCCTGCTAGAGAAATCAACTACATTAGGCAGGAAAAAACTAACCAATCAAGGGAACTAAAGACAGAGAGCAAGCATCTCTGGGAAGTTCAAAAAACAGAGGCTAAACACTAACTTCAACAGTCTAACAGGGAAGTGCATATCAGTAATAAATAACAATAATAATGCAGACATGAGACAAGGAAATTCTCAAAGCACTGACCCCTACAGAGATCGTATCAAGTAGTCTTGTAAAGCCAGCATTTGTTGGTATGGTGTGGCTTTTCCAGTTCTCTTGGAAGGAATGATCACAGCAGAACTAACAATGTCAAACTTTATTTATTTTATTTATTTATTGGAAGTGTCCTCTACAACAGGACAACAGCTGTGCTTTAAATTAGTGACAAGGATATCTGAAGCAAACCTTTAAAAATGTTTAAAAAACAAACATCAACTTGTTTGAGGTGTGCAAGGCTGTAATAAACAGGAAAGCAGGAACAAACCATTGAAGACTAATTGAAATAGGTCACATTAACAAAACACAAGTGGAAAGGTCTCCAGGAATCTTTTAAATTGGTATGTTCTGGTTATTCTTGAATGTAATCACAATCAATGTTATACTGGTTTCTGATTTGCATCTTTTTTAATCTGTTGTTGTTTTCCATTGATGAAACAAACAAAACAAATAAATCCCAGGCTGGGATTAATAAAACAGCATCTATCTGCAAATATTGTCCATGTTAATTCTCTGTGAGGAGAAACAGCTCACCCTTCCTACATCAAATATACATTAAAAGTTTAAATCTAAAAAAGAAAAATAGAAAAGAAGCATCTCCAGGGAGAGTTAAAATAAAAATACAAGATTGTAGACGTTTTGCTGGTTTCCATCATAATGGTCACCACCAGATGAGCTTCACATCTTTGAGTTATCAGTCAGATTCATTCCTCGTGTCACTTTGATAAACTGACAGTAAACAGCTTAGAAACCTCGTATTTTCCTACAGACAGGTAGTGACCTCAAGTTTCAACCACAAGATTACCTTTGTTGGGCTACATGATGGGTTCAAATGGCATTTGTGCAAGATGTTTTTTTTCCGAGAAAAGACTAGTAAAACAAACACACCCTGTTTGTGGAACACAGCATAAGCCAAACCATGCGTGCAAAATGCAACCCTGCTTAAACCAGCTGAGATACTGGCTTAAGTCAAAGTCAAGGAATGGAAATAAGACAAGACTCCTGTTTAGCATTTGGCCTCAGTATTTCAGCACCACAGAGAGGGGTAAAGACAGTTAAGCTGTGAGATTTCTTCCATGTTGACTGTCAGCTGAGGTAAAAGGAATTTTATTATCAAGATACTCGAGCAAAAACACACATACTGTGCATGCCAGGAATCACATGAGCTACCAGACAAACAGGAAGCACAGTGTAGAAGCTGACAGAGTATTGTGTGTAATTAGTCTATGTACACATAATGAACCTCTTGGAGACGTCGCCTTCAAACATTACACGGCGTACCTTTCTTGGTCAAACAGACAAAAGCCTTGTCTCTCTTTCACATGGGTTTGGAGATAATAAAAAAAACAAAACATTCTTTACAAGAAGAAAAGCCAATTGGTTCTATTTAAAGTTCCTCATTTGCATTGAAGAGTCTCATGCACAATAGCTTAACTCCCACTCAGTTATGTTTGGCACACATAAAGTCAGTCTCGGTTTCAAGGAAAAAAAAAAAAACACTTAAAAGGATGCCGTGTATTTTGTTCCACTTAAATAAAAAGTTGTTCATTTGTAAGCACACGGTGTATGAATTTAAAAAGCAAAAAAAAAAGCAGATTTGATCTGTGAGCAAATCTAACTTTGCTTGACTTCACATGGGATCCACCAAGCAACCAATGTGTGCTAAAGGTGCTGAAGTTAAACTAATCAACAGGAGTCCGCACACTGCACCAACTTGAGTGATTAGAGAGGCCGATTTGAACTCACCTCTAATGACGTGCAGGCTGATTTGTAATTATCTGAAATGAAAAAGAAAAAAAAGAAAAAAAAACAAGAGTTACTCAAAGTCAAACAATGAGGATGATCGTTTTGCAGTGCATGCAAGTTGCCAGTAACGATCAGCAAAAGGCAGACACACCCTTTGAATCATTTATGTGAACGTATTGGACAATTATGCAAGATACCGTTCAGCAACAACATGCAAATCAGAGGACATAAAATATTTAATAAATGTGTCTAGAATAGAAATAGAAACTAGACAGAAAAGAATGAATATTCAGCTGTGATACATTATTGTAGAGAGTGGATAAATGATGAAGTTTTCTCTGCAGACTTGGTGTGGCGTCTTCAAACCGCCTAAAGGAAACAGGCCTCAAAACATGCCAGTGGAGGTTTATAGTAATTTTATTGTCCACAACAATAAACTTCACTTCCTGGATAAAAGAAAATGCTGAGGTGGGTACTAAAAATTTTTATCTATTCTGATAATAAACCATGTTATGTAAATGTGACTACTTTGGATAAAAGTTTGCATTTAAGTCAAGAATCACGAAAAATAACTATAGTAATTTTGTGATTAGGATGAAATCTTTTAGTCATAAACTTTTCTTTAAATTTTCTAGCATGTGCACAGCTACTCACAAGAGATAGTGATGTGAACAAGGTATAAATACTTGTGATGTCACAGATTAAAGTACAATCAGAGTGACGGAGCAGCAGACTTTAACACCAATCCCAGGTGTAAAACTAAACGTGTGTAAATGACACACTTTAACTAGATCACATTATCAACTGTTAATATAATCACATAATTTACAAATAAAACTGACTGCTAGACCAGCCCAGTCTAAATAACTACTAACAGATGGGAGAAATTCATCAACCTAAAGTCATTTTGAAAACCTAGCTCCTTTGTTTAATCCAGACATAAGACAGCCAAGGAAGCAGCTTGCCTGGTTCTTGTCTCTCCCACAGCGAGAAATCCTAGTGGGTATGTTTTCAGCATTGTGTAGTAAAGCTTCACATTGACCATGTTTACAGCCACACACCAATAGTCTGTAAATCGGCAATGTGTGCTGCAAGATGCAGTGAAAACTCAGGTAATGCCAAACAGGGAAACTAGGATGTAAATATTGTTTTGTACAATGCAACTAAGATTGTCATGCTCCACATCATTTGATTTGTGCATATTCTGAAAACAGAAGCAAATGTGAATGTATCTATCTACAGATGGAGCATCTTGGATCCATTCATCCAAAATTAAGAACTAGATCACGCCGTCTCCCCCGTTTAGTCTGACTGCCATGCGTCACCAGAATAAAACACTTCCTTGTTGTTTTGCGGTGATTGCTCGGTAGCTGATCACAGCGGCGGCCTGCAGCTCGGCAGGACATCTGAATGCAGGATGATTTCAGCAGAGATTGTCAAAGCCCAGGATTGGTTTTTCTGAGAGTTTGCCAAATCATGCCCTGACTCATGTGTAGGCCATATGAAGGTTGCATAAGCATTGATTTTCTGAAGATTTAGAACCCTCTTATACCAGTCACTGTGCTGCAGGAGGCTTAATAAGTCTCACATCTCTCTCATCACTGGGTCTATTAAGAATCAGGACGGGGCCCAAGCTGTCCCAAAATACCTCAGCCTCTAGCCAAAAGACTCTCCCCATAATCTTCATATTTATTTGCGCTCAGATTTCTAAAGTCTGCGCAACAAATCGTCACCTCTGTTCTATTTTTAGCGGTGTGAAGACAAAGCTCAGCAGCACTCCCCAAATCTGTTAATTCTGCGAGAGTCACGCAGAGTAAATGCTCCTGAGTACACTTAAATAATAAAGGATGAAGATGAGCTGGACTGAGGATTGAAGAAGGCACAATAAACAGAGGAGGAGAAGATGGGGCTCAAATGTTCCAGGGAGAGATGAGCCACAACCTCAGTACCTAAATCTACGCTGACAGACACACCTCCTCCTTCCACACCCATCTCCCACGTATGTAAGGAATGCACTTCACGTGCCAAAAAGCTCTGACACATTGTGAACACCTGTTAACACACCTGAGCTGCTCCTCACACAGCCTTAAAAAATACTGTACATGAAAAAAAATTACTGTTTTCAGTGTAAAACAGAGCCCAAAATGTTTTTAATAATATTCAACCTGTAATGTTTATGTTTAAAAACGTTTTTTTTTTTCCTCTACTAGTTGTTTACCAGCCACAGGCTAACTAATGGTTTATGAGTTCATAAGAGGTCAGAAAACACCAGCATCTATGCCATTCTTGTTTCGTTAGTCTAAACAAAAAGGATTTTAACTTACCTACTTTTATAGACAACTAGGAGAAAAAAAAATAACGATGTGTTGAAATTTTGGTTTTTCTACATTATTAGAGAAGCCGGATTTTTTTAGGTTCTGCTTCAAATCTACATGGGATTAAAGCATTTGCCTTGTTGTGCTTATCACTCAGGTAAAGATGCACCTTTTTCCACCTCCAATCTGTGCATTCACTTCTGTTAACAACATAATGGGCCTGTTAGTTAGATATGTGACTAATCTCTCCTGGGCTTGATGGGGGCTGATTTGCTTTGGTCTAACCTGAACTCAAGGTGCTCTGTAGTTTGAACTGATCCTGTGGTTCAGTGTTTCTGAAGCTAAGAGACCGCTTCGAGCTTCAATCAGCCATTCTCCTCTAAGCTGTAATATGAACCCAGTTTGTTATGTAAATAACAGGTTCTGCTGGAGGAACAAACCCCCTGACTGACAATTCATAAAAAACAGCTTTCGCGGTCTTGGAGAGTCCCAGCAGTTATATAAACACGTTTTTATTGCCAGCCGCATCTCTTTGCGCCTGTAAAAAAAATTCGCCACATGGCTGGAAGCAGGCAGCCACAACAATATGGCCTCCTCTTGGAGAGATGCTCCTCTCATTCGGCCTGAGAGGAAAACTAGCAGACATTCAGCTGAGATTCATTCTTTGTAGTTCAGCTGCCACACGAATCCAGACTAAGAAGCTGTCCGTCTGGTCTGGCTCGGTTTGGTTACCTGTGCTGTCTTCAAAGTGAAGCTTCACAGTCCCGTCTCTGCCGATCATCACGTTCCCGGGTCCCTCAATCCTCCTCGGATAGTCCGCCGCCGAGGCACCCGCAGACTTGGAGGAGCCTCTCCTCCGATATTTCTGCGCTAAAGTCCGACAACACTGATAGCACACAGCCCATGCCTGCTCCTCGTTTATCGGCTGGCTGTACAGAGTCAGAATTTCGTCCAGGCAAACGTCCTCGGCTCCGTCGCCGCCGTCCGCGTTACCGTCTCCGGCGTTCAAATCCGCGGAGAAATTCCGAATAATGGTCGGTGAAGTCAGCATCCCGTCGTCATTACCTGGTCGCTTAGCCATTTTTTTCTTTTTCAAAACATATTCTCCACACACGAAAAGGGAAGATATGGCCTCTTCTTGCCTGATAATGATTCGGAGTTACTGGGCTACATAGTCGGGCTCTCGGGTAGTTGTAGTCTGAACCGTCATTCAATGAAGCGCTGTTTGTTTGACTGAGGACCAACGGCTCATAGGCGACAGCTTGCTGACAGCACGTTCCGCATGGTCCCTGTGCCCGCCGGTTACTCTCGTAGTTAAATTCAATTGACGCGGCGGAAAGACGCGCACAACTTCCGGTAAGTAAATCACGGGCTACACTGGTCCTTATAGGGTGAATAGGAAGCCCACATTTCAGTTGTAGATTTAAGTGGTTTAACTTAAAT
>JAOXNZ010000177.1:10970257-10983996 GCA_028566095.1 Kryptolebias brasiliensis | reverse complement strand
ATAGATAGATAGATAGATAGATAGATAGATAGATAGATAGATAGATAGATAGATAGATAGATAGATAGATAGATATTTTGTCATTTTATTTTATTGACTCTTACACTCAAACGTACAGTATATTGTAGTGATGTATTTTCTTCCTTTCTTGGAATCACTTCAGTCTTTAACACTGTTTAATGGGATTTTCTGTTATTTGATTTGCTAAAAAACATATTAGGTGAACAATAAAAGACCTTATATTAGAAATAAAAAAATTAAAAACTGCTCATATTTAAGTGCATTTAGCCATTTTCCTGAAGAGACAAAGACTTTAATATTTTTCTCCACGTTTGGCCTATTAAAGTTAAGTTGCATCAGTTGATCTGAAGAACAGTAAATAAAAAAACCTTTTTGTAATTCTGTAGTGAATTATATGAATGGATGAATCATATTATTAATTCTAAACCTAGATTTTCTTTATCAGTATGCCTCAGTGATTGCTGTGGCATTAATTACCTAACAAGAAATATTCTCTCTCTCTCTGTAATTGTAATAAAAAATGTAGTAATAGTGATAGCAAAAATATGGTGAAAAAAATCTAATTAGGCTTGAAAGTGAGAGTACTGCAAAATTAGATGCATTTAACTATTATTTTAGAAGCTTAAAAATACTTTTTTTCTGCTGTTTTGGGTTTTTGAAAAATTCTGTTGTCTATGATTGCACAAATATAATCGTTCTCCAAATTTCACAGCTGAAGAAGCCAGCGACAAGTTTGATAAAGAGAATGTAGGAGATCCTGCAACATTTGTTTTCCATCGCATGTATGGTGTGACTCCAACACATTTCAACATTTTATTCTCAATGAATCATCAAAAACTCTTGACAAGATGCAGTTGTTACAAGCATACAGTCAGACTGAAGACATGACCAGTGTATTGTTCATGTTTTTCTTAGTTTCTGTCTTTGAGCAGTCAATATCACCATCTGCTGGTCACAGACTGGATTATCCCATACTGTATCACCTCCTGAGTTTATTTCATGTGTTCTGAACAGGCAAAACCCAAAAAAACTTGTTTTCACATGGCTTGCTGTTGATCATTATGGGGCAGAGGCAAACCAAGTCAATATGAGACTGATTTTTACATGCAGGTCATCGTCAGCCTCAAAAATAATACATTACAGTTTTTCTGTAACAAATTTTATACCAGAAAACACAAAAAAAAAAAAAAACAACATAAAGGAGAACTGTCAAACACATCATACACAGCAAATACAAAAAAATAAATCAATCGGTCAACAGTTTAGTTGAAATGAAAAGAAACTGTAGGCACATGCAGGTGTAATTGGTTTTGTTTTGTTTTGTTTTAATCTTGCAAAGGGCTGGAGAAGACAGTTCTTAGCCTGCAAGCCTCAGATATCCAAATCTCAGCTCCTAAACAGCACTTTAGGTTCTTTTAAATAAAGATTACTCGCTGCAATGACTGAGGTTAAACAGCATACTTAGTGTTTTTCATACTGACAACAAAATAGATCAACTGCACAAAGAACTAAAGCAAATACTTAAGGAAGCCCCAACACAGAACACATTTGATGTGCAGATTGTGATTATCATGTGCATATAAGGGGCAATCTCTTCTTTTTCAATGTATTTCATAAAGTTGTGGTAACACAGTGACACATTCCCTGACTGGTGCTAGTAGCATGGCGGGAGAAAAGCACGGCGGCGAGTGTGAACCCTGTTCGTGAGCCACTCTCTTCCTCACACATGCAACATCAATGCAGCATCCAGAGGTCTTTGGATGGAGACGTAAGCGGGCACTCGTGTTACAAACCGCTGCCGCCAAGAGCCGGGCCCCTGTGAAAGTCGCTCGCAAAACATCATCTGCAAATCGGCTAATTGTTATGCTGTTTTCTTATCGTCTGCATCCCCGCGGCGTTTCCGCTCTGCCTTCATCTCTCGTCACACATGTTGTCTGGTTCGGGATCGCCGCTGCTGCTGATGCTGACGGACCGGCTGTCCTTCGACAAAGAGCTGGCCTCCTTCGACGCCCTCCTTTTGGAGTCACGAGAACTCTGTTGGGGACACATGTTTATGAGCTCAAATGGATAGGCTGGGATGTGTTTTAAAAAGAGCAGTTGCAAACCTATTTTTTTATATTTTGTAAGACACAAATATTTTGAAAGGGATGAACTATATTCATCATAGAAAAACTAAGCTAAAAAAAACAGTAATATATTATTGTATTACTATTCTATTGCAACATAAACATATTACAGTAATATACATAAATACATCTGACATTTATTAAAAGCAAAAGCAGTAAATTCTCTCAAAGGAACAGGTAAGATCTGTTTGAGAAAATACTGAAGCGTCAAATCAGTCAGCCATTATCGTCAAGTTTTTCAGTGTTTTCTCTAACATAATCAAATGTAAACAACTCATATTGGCTTGTCTGCCTTCTTTTTATAGGGTTGTCTTATCTGTTGCATTTTGTTTCTTTTTTGAATCAGAAACATTTCATGCGTTTGGTCTGGTTTTCCTTCCAGCACAGGTTTCTATCTTCATTATAACCTACCTGGCTAAATAAAATTCAGAACAGAAATTAAAATCTTACTTTTACCAATTAAAGCTCTCAACAGCCGAGCTCATCTTATATTAAAGACCTTATTGTTCCATATTTTCCTAACAGAGCCCTTTGCTCTCAGACTGCAGGTTTACTTGTGGTTCCTAGAGTTTGTAGAACAGGAGGCAGAGCTTTCAGTTCTCAGGCTCCTCTCTTGTGGAACCAAATTCCAGCTTCTGTCTGAGGCTGACACCCTGTCTACTTTTAAGACTAGACTTAAGTCTTTCCTTTTTGATAAATCCTATAGTTAGGGTTGGCCTGGGTTTCCTGAGCTGTCTCGTTATGCTAAGGGACATACTGACCACATTTCCTCACTCTACTGTCTTTACTCTCTCTGTGGTCCATGTTTATACGTGCAGTTGTTGCTGCCATTAATCTGTGTTTCTCTTAGTTTTTCATCCCATAGGAACTACACCTGGTCCAATCCTTCTGTGTTTGTTTGTGTCTCTTCCCTGTCCTCTCAATCCATAGCCATCCATCCTGGTTCTGGTTCCGATGGTCATTTCTTCCTGTTGAAATGAGTTGTTCCTTTCCAATGTGCTGCTCGCGTGAAGATTCGAGACAATCTGCTGGCTTCCTTGGATAACTTTTACTAAATGGCATTTCATAATTTACTGTAAATGTGTTGTATTAGAATTGGAATTAACTGACTGTAATTGGATTTGAATCTGGATCTCAGCTGAATTTATGATTTGGGCTTGTTTGTTTTCTTCTGTATGCTGCGCTGAGTTGACTTTTCTTGTGCCTTGGCGTTATATAAATAGGCTGAATTGAACTGAATCAAATAAAGATTAGAGTTTAATATTTTAATCCTTCACCCCACTCTTTTCGACTGGTCCGATTTCTTCTGAAAACGGTCCTAACTCTGGGTAAACATAAAGCCGGCGGGGACTTGTTGGACAACATAGTGTATGAGGAATCTGCCACCAGTGGCACCTACTTCACTCAGGGAGCGCCTGGGTCTCCTCTGGTGGCTGGAGCCATTGGTGGAGAGGGCCTGCTTCCCACACTGGGTGCCTGTGGTCACCATCCTCTTCTCCCTCAGACTGGCCTCCACAGCTTTACCTTGAAGGGTTAAGTGAACGACATAAAGCCCAACAAACAGTCTTTCAAAAACAGAGATGGTGAAAAGCTGCTGCATCATCAGCTGCCTCCCTTTATACCCGCCAGAACGCGTAATCTGGCCTGCAGCGAGACGCCTTCCGTTTGCCACTGGAAGAAAACGGGGACAAACTTACTGTTTGAAACCGACACAGGGGTTTCGACGTCCGTATTCGTAAGCCATGTCGATTCGGTCTCTCTAGTCCAGCTTTCGTGGTACCTCGGCTCGATTATCGCGTCCGCCCGACTCCCACCGCAACCCATCGAGAAGCGCATCCAGGGCAGGTGAAGCTAAAGAACCGGCTCGGTTTGTCTCAGAACCACCGCAGCATCCTTCACAGTGTTTGTGTTCCCACCGTCACCATCACCACCATCACCATCACCACCGTCACCATCACCAGCAGCAGCAGCAGCAAGCCGCTGCAGCTCCCCGACAGGCCGTCAGCTGCTGACCAGCAGCGACACGCCACACGGAGACGTGCGCGTTATCCACGGAGGAGGGGGTCCACGCCGCGCGCAGCCTGAGCGCTGATTGGCTGAGAGGGACGTCAGCTCAAACTGCCGCCAGCATCATCACTACGACCACCATCGTCATCTTCATGCGAGCCAGGAGCACTGGCGATCCAAAATATTTATGTTTTGTTTTGTTGACTCATTAAAATGAATATTATTGAGAAAACCTGAGTCATTAAATGTGAGCAGCAGGGTTTTTTCTTGCAGCTTGCTGGTCTGAATCACAGAGGTGTGTGTTATCACAATGCCAAGGTGGAAAGACATCAGCAATGATCTCAGACTGTCAATCTGGGGAAAGTTATGACTCCACTTCCAAATCATCATTCTGCACAGAGAGAGAGAGAGAGATTATTCACAAGTAAACATTTAAGAAAGCTGCCCATCTTCCCAGGAGTTGACATCCCATCAAATTCACCCTAAGGTCAGACCGCGCAATGCTAAAGGCTCCGCCATACTCCGTAAGAAGTCGGTTCACTGTCACGTGCTTGCGAGACGTTCATTTTCGCACACACCTTTCATCGTCCACGAGACACTCAGATCAGAACTCCCAGGAAGCTTCTCCCACCTCCTGCAGCGTTAAAACGGGTTTCTTCCCACCGGCTTCCTTACCAGACGTGTTTATTAAACCAACTGAGACAGTCTCAGCCACGACGAGCCGCCTGTGTCTCTGCGCGGTCTTTTTAAGTTAATCGGTTTTTAAGTCTTGCTGGAACAGTTACAGACAGCTGTACTTTCTGACAGCCTCGGCCAGCTGCTTCTCAGCGGAGCAGAAGAACCATTAAAGCTCACTGGCTTTTCTGAATAGACAAGCTCTGCTTATATTTTTATAGTTAAGACATTTGTCCAGTTTTACAAATCAAGAACTGCTGATGGCCAGAAAGATGCAAGATAAAAATACATTTTGTACTTTCACATACATTGAATGTGTTCATCTTGCTACATTTCTCCAAACAATGCACAAAATTATATTTTAGTGCATTTTTGGGCATTCTGTAGAAATTCATAAAAGCAAATAGTCTGAAAATAGAGACATTTTCTATTTCCACTAAACAAAAACATCAAAAATGAAGAAAATACTCCATATATTTCACAGATAGAATTTAATTCCACATTTATTTTAAATAGTTGGTTGAGGTTTTATACATACAGTACAATACAGTATTAGCACAGATTACAATGATGTTGTTTCTCGACGTGCTAAATATCCAGAAATTGTAGGAGCTTACAGCCAGCAAACATCGCTGCTTTTTTTTGTTTTTCGTTTGTTTTATAGTTTGAACAGTTGCAGTATTTCACAAGATCACATCATGAGAAGGAAAAGACATTCACTTGTAAACGGGGCTTCTTACGTGGAACTAAAAACAAACACACCACTTTTAAAACCTGAACAGAAACATTTACACAGATTTTTGAAGCATAAAATAAATACAGTATTTAATATACATAGTTTCTTTTACCTATTTCTCTCATGTACGTACCTATATTATTAATTTATTTAAAGTAGAATAGGAGGGGTGACACTAAAAAGAAAGTAGTTTACATGTCCTTAAATGACATGAAGGAATGTCACAATTTCTGATGTGGAATAAACTGAAAATAACAAAAATAAAAAACAATATTCAAGTTTGTTCTGTCAGAACTAATTGGAGAGTTTTTACTAAAGATTATTGTGATCCTACAAAGAGCTGCCAATCAGCATCCTTCAAAAAAAACTATTTGGTGTAAAATGTACAAGAAAATGATTAAGAAAGAAAAAAATCAAACATAAAAACAAACACAAAAAAAGAAAAAATAGGACAGAATTGGAAATAAATTAAAGCGTGTGAAAGTGAACCTCTCACATTAGAGACTACTACAGCACATGATGATGATGATGATGATGATGATGATGATGATGATGATGATGATGATGATGATGATGATGGCAAAGTGTTTTAGACTTTGAAATCCAGCAAATTTAAGTCGATCTTGTAGTAAACGTACGGGTAGTACTCCTGCTGGCTCAAGTTCAGCCCTGGGATGTCCATGGAAGCCTGGAAGCAGAAGAATAAAAATAACATTATTCTCATCACTGCTTTATTTAAAAGTGTAACTAATCACATTTAAAATCTGTCTTCTGCTTAGATAAATAAATAAAGTTTGTTTTCCCGATCTGGAGTCTCAATCTGACACATTATTTTACAACTTGTTCCAAGGATTCAGATGGGAATAGTTCCTTCTCCTTCTGAATGATCATCTCCACTCATGATGTTCTCCATATGAAGCTAAAACTGAAAACACACCAGGAACTCCGCAGTGCAGTGCGTCAATGAAAGCCCGTAAAACATGTAAAAACACAGATCTGTTGTAGATAGTAGGGCAGAAATCCATTTCTGTCTTTAAAACTTTAAAATATGTTATCCGTGCCGGCAAACCAAGTTACAACAAGGAATTTTCCCATATTAAGTTATTACTATTTTCTAATTTTCCATCTCAAAAGCTCCAAAATGATTTGCACTTTGTTGAAATTTAGCGACTTATCACCTTTACCGCCAGACAGAAGTGGAAACCGCAATTTAATTTTCAGGCCTGTACGCCACAATGTGTGCCATATTACGCCTGCTGTACAACAGTGCAGCTGATGCAACTCAAGCCAAAAACATAATTGGATCGGGAGCGGAGAGTGCCAGCTACACCAACACCCATCAATGCCATGACCGGTACTCCATATTGATACTTGTCCTCGGCCTGGGACATCCCTAGTTTGAGTCAATAAAAAATGGTTTAGCACAAAAAATTAACTTTATGTTTTCAGCCCTTGAATTGATTTGACTGTAGTCAAGCAGAACCTCCTAATCTGAACATATCATCAGATCAAATCCATTTTTCCTTTACTGCCTGATGCGATCCATTGATCTGTTTTGCCATGAGGCTGAGGATCTAAAGCTGAGGGCTTTTTCAGCAAACCAGAATACGATACAAAACCTAAGCTTAACCAAACCTTGGTTTCACAAACATCAAGCCAGGCTGAGGAGGAGCAAATCCAAGTCAAATATCTTAACATTTGTAAAGTAAAACCATTTACACATCTAACATCAATATGAGCGACATCTTTACAGACCTGCATTAGCCGTCACTGTGACTTTATCAGTCACTTTATCTATGAAAATCATGATGATCTCACACAAAATAGCACATTGAACTGGATAAAAACATGGATCAAGTGTTGTAGGAAATCATACAAAATGAAAAAAACATTTCTCCCTACAGGATTGATTAAACCTGGACTCTAGCCTGGTTTGGAGCAGGCCAACTGAATACATAAATCGTATGCGCTTGGCGTAATATTGGTGGATATTTTAAAACCCTGCCTTGATTGCCATTTAGGTTTTGTGAAATAGCTTCTTGGTCTTCTAGACAGAGGATCGTTGCCTGTTTTCTTCTCTGAACAGTTTAAAGTGCACTTGGTTGAGAGACTAAACCTCAAAGATGCTCTAAGAGCGATTATCAGTGTCTATAGTGTGTTTAAGAAAAAGAAATGGGCTCAATGTATCAGCCTAGAAACAGTGGAGTATGAATGAGTGTGTGGCTGTTGCTGTTAATGGTTAAAGTGTTTAGGGCTCTGTAAAAAGCCCTGTAAGTGGAGTCCAATTAATATAACTATAGAAGTGTTGATTAAATAATGATACAATACAGAACTGAGGTTACAGTGAGTGAGGATTAGACTGCATTATATAGTTTTTACAGCTTTTTGTGCTACACTGACTAAGTGTTATCCATCAAATACAACAAAGCTGTTGATGAGACTCACGTCAATGATTGCAGCACTGCTGTCCAGGTGTTTGTACAGGTCGTACAGCACCTCTCTCAGTTTCTTCATGTTCTTCTTGTTGGGCTGAAGCAACATGGTCTGGAAGTTGACCGGCAGCCCGTATCTATTAAAGGAAAAGGTCCTAAATGAGCCTATCTGACGTTAACGCAGCGGTTCAGGTTTTTGAAAGTGGGGTTCTGTGGAAAGGCTATGAACAGTTAATATCTTACCTGTTGTAGATAGCTCTTTAAAAGGAGCTCATTTTGGAGAAATAAAGTTTAGTTCGAACTGGGCTGATGGAGTAATGGCTAATCCGAGCGGGGCCAAGACCGAACTGGATTTCGGCCCTTCCTAAAGCAACTCATCTCAGAAATTTCACAGCAGCTATTTGCCGCTCAGACTAGCCATTAGCTCATCAGTTCGGTCAAATTTAAACTATCTACAACAGGTCAGACACTGATTGTTCCAAACCTTTTCCACAGAACCTTACTATTCCTTTAGAGTTCACAGCCACATCTTAATCAGCTCTCACCTTAACACCGACTCAACAAACACACGCAGAGCTTTTATGTGAATCCACGCGATGAAGGCCTCACTGAAATTCACCTTCAGCCACCGGACCAAAGGACCCTACAGTCACAGCAAAAGTAGTTTATTAAGAAGAAGAAAAAAAAACTGTAAAATGTATACATAGAAATTATTTTTATCATGAAATGATAGAGAGAAAATAGCACAGTTTAGTTAGTTTATCAATAATAGCGACAGATTTAGAGTTTTAGACCAGCAATAGACCCAAAATAAACATTTAAATAACATTTGTGGTTTAACTTCTACTAAATTTAGTTTGACCATGAGTAAGAGGTCATTTCATTCAGACTATGGTGAGGATTAACACTGTTTGTGTGTAGAGTAGCGCTCTTACAAACTGTTTCTTCTTGTCCGTGGACAAACGCGTCATCTCTTCTTTGTCCGCCTTCATCTCTTCCTCGTTGTACTGGAAGTCACGCACCGTAAACCTGAACCAGAACACACCCCAGAGAGACAGCAATTATGCAAAGAGATGCATAGGAGGGCACTACCCTATTACACTGATAATAAAAACATAGAAATGCAACACAGAGAGAGCCCTCTGTTGTGCTAAGTGGAGTGGACGGTAGACAAAATTAGGCACAATGTAAAAAGGAAACCTACTTCAACTGTCATTACTGCTGTTTGTTTGTCTATTGTGGATGCATTCATGAGGGACACATCAATATCATTCACAGTACAAAGCAATTCAGAGCAAAGGCATTGTGTGAAATGTCAAAACCTTCAGCTCAAGTGCAGCAATAGGCCTTAATTTATTTAAGAGTCTTTATTGAATTCACAGTGTTTACTTGTTTTCTCTGGCCTTGTGTTTGAAGTCATCCACAGCCTTCCTGAAAAGCGTGACACTGAACAGACCACTGTCGTTGTCTTCAAACAGCTGCCTGCAGAGGAGGAGACATAATGAGGGAGGCTATGAGCCCTCAACACACGCCGTGGGTCGGAAGTGTTTCAACAGATAATAAATAAATAATAACTTTAAACTTTACACCCTGTTCCTCCCTGCTCGATGAAAACGTGGCTCGTTATGCATGAGCAGGGCTCCACATCTAATCTTCCCACAGGAATCTCATTCATCTTCATACACACTAAGACGACGATGCAGTCTTGGGTTCCTCAGCTTGTCAGAAGCCATTTCAGTGCCAATGCGTCTGTTTTTCCAGTGAGTAATGTTACCCGTGGCTGCCTAAATGATGGGTTTTTCGTAAATATAACCTGGCAGCTGGCATGCCAAAGCTTTAAGCAAACTTCTTAGCGTGCTTAGAGTATGTGTTGGGGACGTCTCTCTACTACCACCACAACAAACTACAGCTCAATATCTGCTAAATTGATTGACTTAAGCCATTTTTGTGTTTGCTAAGGTCAACTAAATAAGGCAGCCATCTTAAATTGGACACTTCAAAAGGTATTCAGTTGGAGATGCCCAATCAGTGGTTACTTTCTGATAGTTTCATTAAAATTTGTCCAGTGGTTCATGAGATACTTCGCTAACAGACAAACACGTGCTCGCACACAAACACAGGCAGTGGCATGATTTCCTGCCTTTCATGGCGGCAGGTGATAAAAGAGAGGCAAATATTTACCGTAGAGTTCCTTACTTCTTTCTGATTCAGATAAAACACGACAACTATGCCTTTTAAAACAATCACTAAATGGCTCAACATTACGACAGGGTACGATTTGTTTGCTTAATTACATCTATTATGGTGTTTGTAGTGCATGGTAATAAATTGCAACACCTCTTCGCTAAATAAGTGCACACAAAACAAACACACAAAGAAAAATCTGTGAAGTAAACGTACAGTTTCATCGGGACATGTAGTTGATAGTAACGTTTTTACAGAAAATAAGTAAAATTACAAATGGCAAGATTTATGATCATTTGGAAAAAATCGTCCTGTCCAATCTGCACCAGATTCTTTTTTTTCTTAAATCAACATTATCAGGCAATTGTCTGGAAATACACCACAGTCAGACCTGTCTGCTCAAAAACCAACCTCTAAAAGCACTTTGCCACGTTGACAAAAGGTGAATCGCTTTCTACAGGTCAGCCTATTAATGTTCTCTGTTCTAATACGGGCTTTTCACAGGAGAACAATGAAATATTGAAAGAGTCAAACGCTGAGCTAAGCCAACCGAAGGGAACATAAAGGGCGAGGAAATGAGAAGTCGACAAAAAGCAAGAGTGTTTGTACTTCACCGACAAGAAAACTTTTCTTTTTTAAAGACAAGTTTATGTGGCATTTAATGTGTCATTTACACACAAAGAAATAATTTTTGATTGATTTATTATTTGGCTAAAGGAGACTTACTTAGTGGAGCGTGGCACAACCATTTCTGCAAGTGTTTCGTACGTCTTCTGCCAGTCTGCGTAGCTCGTCCTGGTGAGGAGAGACGAAACAATATTCTCCTACTGAAAACAACTGAAACATCAAAACTAACATCACTAACATTCTTAAACTAAAATGACTTATTTTGAACACGTTTTAGATCATAATGTATTCTGTGATAACTGAAGTGTGAAGACTGAAATCCAAACTTCCTCAAACCAATTTCTAATTTCTCCTAACTGCATATTGAACATAACAGAAAACGTTGCAGGTTTTCTTACTTTGGGACGACCACCAGCATGGTAATCAGGTACTCCGAGTCCAGAACAAAGTCCTCTTTCTTCACGATGTCAGCCAGACTCCTGGTCAACAAACTCCCCCTAAAAAAAAAAGACACAAAAGTTTACATTAACATCAGAAAAGACCACAAAACCTGGAAGAAGCTAAATTATGTTTTCAATCAGAGATGTTAACTCATCTAACAACGGAAACCATAAAACTTTAATTACAGTTTTATGTATGGCACTTATTTGTCCACAAAATACACAAAAATAAAACTCTATGATGGAGACAGCTCTATATTTCTCTTCTTGAGCATCTGCTCTCAGGAGTGAGGAGAGAATTGGATTGTTTCCCTGTAAATATCAAGCAAATCTGAAGCAAGTTGTTAAAATTTATTTAACATAAAACAAGGAAAAACTTTCATTAACTAGTTTAGAGTAGATAAACTAGGATTTGTCATAAGATATTGGTATGAGCTAAATTATAAGTGGCTTAAATAAAGAGAGGGATGGTTGTTCATCAGAAACTAACCAGATTGAATTTGGCCATCAATAAAAAGAAAAATGGACTGAAGCCTGATGAGTGTCCGTTTATTTTATTTCTTATTTTCTGGTTTTATAGGTAAAGTACAACCAGAAAATTTTAATTTAAAAGAGGACTCTTAATGGAGATCATCTTATAAGACAGCACTATTAACCACCACCCTAACATGAGTATTAAGAAGAAAAAACAAAACAAAAACATGAACATCGAACGAAACATTTACTCACGCATTCTTCCTTTCCAGATTCTGCAGGTTTCCCTTCAGATTGTTATAGGCTGAAGCTCTGGCCTTCAGGTCGTTGTCTATCTGACTCACTTGCTAGAAATCAAGGAGGAAAACCGTGATTTTCACAATCATTTCAAAAACAAACAGGTTTGACTCCCAACAGTTAACGGCAAATATCGCACACAATGAGTAGCACTTGAATTATGTGTTGGGGATGACTCTCAGCTACCACCATGCCAAATTTTAGACTACTAATTTTAGAGCCATTTTGTGTTTTCTGGGGTTAGTTGGCTGTGACGGACATCTTGGGCTGGGTTCGCTCCAAAAGGTAAACATTTACGTCGAATGATTAGTTTCTGAAAATTTCTCACTGCGATGTCATAAAGACCGGTCCCAAAAAATTTCTTAAAGTCTAAAAAAAAAAAGCTGCACATTTTCTTCATATAGATGGTTAATGTGTCCTTAAATGCTGATGTCCATGGAAGAGCCATTTGGGCTGGAGAAGTCAGGCAGTTTGGATGTATCGGTACATATTTACGCTCAGATTTGTTGCGTAAAGAATGCAGATAAAACTGCTTTGTTTACATTAAGTGCGGACCTGCATTTCAGAACTGCATATCAGTATAGCTGGAAAACTACTGGAGTGAACTCTTTTAAACTGCACCAATTGATATAGTTCAGAATAACTTATTTTATGTTTGAATTCATAGTTTGAAATGAGTCCAATTGTTCATGAAATATTTAGGTTACAGATACGGGCAAAAAAAATTATTGCCTGTTACTAAGATGCAAATTGTCAGTAACCAAAGATTAATATAGGTGAGATCATTTGACTGGTTACCTTGGAGATGATCTCAGCGATGTTTTTCAGTGACTGTTTGATTGGATATTTAGCCATGTCCCACTGAAATCTGGTGATATAGGTGACCAGGTCAACTGAAACCAAATAAAAGCCATTAGTGTTTAAGATTTTCATTTCTATGGATTTTGTGTGCTGTAGTAATTGTAAGGACATCAATTGAGTGTGTTTATAACTCAGTTTATTTGTGTTGATGATGGTGATTACCTCCATTGGCCAGAAGATTCTCCTGCACTTTGTCCCTGCTGTCCTCCAGAACATCCGCCATGTACTGAGCAATCTTCCTCACCACACTGAATGTGACACGAGAAGTGCGGTTAAAAAACAGAAACAGAGTCAGGTTTAAATAGGAGCTGAACGAATGCTCAAACTCATAACGGCTGATCTTACCTTTCCACAAAAGTGGACAGTTTAGCGAGCTCGTCCGACAGACCCACCAGGACGTCCAACGTTCCAACCTGTTGGAGGCAAAACGTGAAATATCTACAAAACGAAACAGAAACACTCCTTTCATGCATACGACAGAGGCTGTCCAGCAGCTGTTTGTGTGTCACCTTGAGGTCGGGGATGTTGAACTTGGTGTTGGTGGACAGGTTGTTGGTGCGGGTAGTGGCCACCATCAGCTTGTCCCAGGTCTGCTGGCATGTCTTCTCCCCCGGAGCAGAGATCAACCAGAACTCTGTCATGGCTGCTGGCAGAAAATACGGTAAGCCCACCCAACAGCTGATGTAAGGAAGTCACTGAGTATAGGAAAAACATAGGAAAGTCATAAAATAATTAAAATGTTTTATCAGTCAGTTTTGTTACTTTCTATAGAATTAAAAAAACACAAGTTTCCACATGAGGAATTGGGTATGTTGTTCTCAGTGCTGACTCAGCTCCAATCTTGGTTCCAACCCCTGAA
>JAOXNZ010000177.1:10953625-10967245 GCA_028566095.1 Kryptolebias brasiliensis | reverse complement strand
AGACCTTTTCACCAAACCAACAGACTATCAGTTCATGTTTTCATCTACGTATACTACAAAAATCAACCTTTTTGATTGTACACAAATAGATTTTACCCCCTATACTTTATGTGTTTCTTAATGGTAAAAGAATTAGCTGGTTCTGACTAAAATATCTCCCATGGTTAAACCTTGTTCTGTTTCTTTATGTAACTCAGAGTTCAAAAGTCAATGCTAAAGTTCAATCTTGAACTGAACTAAGAAAATTAGAGACTGATCATTTTCGGCCTGGACATCAGGGTCTGTTGCTTGCCTGCTTTAAAATTGGCTTTTTTATTACCAAAAGAGGACATGTTGCTGTTACAAATGTTTGTCATGGAAAATAGGATTTTTTTTGTCACTTAAATTCTCTCCAGTACGTACTGTATCACAATGAAATGTATTTTATGAGCTGATACAGGAAGGAGCTTTCACTTTGTTGTGCCACATCTTTTTATTGTTCAGACTGTTATTTTTTTTTTATCCATTGGGAACAAATGTGAAATTGATTATTTACACAGCTGTTTGTTTATATCTGTACTTCTAACTGGAAATTGCATTTCCTTTTAGAGGACAGTGAAAGCATTTGATTAAACTCAGTGGAACTAAAGTACAAAATCAAATTTTTCTCCTTTTTCCTTGTGAACCCTCGTGTGAATGTCAAAGTACATTCTTTTCATGTCCAAGTTGCCCCCAAGAGGCTTTAAACCAGTTAAAAATATGTACTGAAAGTCCAAATTTTTCACAATTAAGAAGTATATTTTCAATTTTAATTGAATGTCTCTGACGCTGAAGTGACCCATACAGCTGTACAGCATTAATCAAAACATCTACCAGAGTCATCTTGTCAGGTCAGATGAGAGTCTTCAAAATATTTGTGTTTGATGACCTCCAGTGTTGTTAAGAATCTTAGGACAAAGTGTTTTGAGCGTGCATCATATATTGAAGTGCCATAAAACAAAGATAAGAACTTAAGGGCTGCCACAAACAGTTAGACATAACTGAAAGGAAGGGGAAAAAAACAAGTCGTATGACTAAAGCGGCTGCAGGCTTAGGTTTTTTGCTAATCACTGTGTGTTCCACAGAATATTATGAAATAAATCTTGTTGTATTGTTTTTTTTCTTCCAGCTGGATTGTACAAAACATTAAAAAGTCACACAACTAAATATACAACTAGAGGAATGAAATAAGAACATTTACTTTAAAGGGTTAACAATGAAAAACCTAGTAAGCTTTCAAACTTTAATCCTCCCAATTCCAGGAGATGCAAAGCAAACAGACTTTAACCATCAAAAAGAACAGTGCAACTGATTGTATTTTTGTGTCTTCTTTCAAACTAACCAAAAGACATGCACCCTGTTGTCTGTGAGGTTTTTAAATCCCATAATCAGCTGTAACTGCATGATCCATCCATCCATCCATCCATTTTCTTTAGCCGCTTCTCCATACTGCATGATCTTCTTTCCCATAATGTGCCTTTTGAATACTAAAAATTAACAATAAAAATCTGGGCTCAGTCGCATGAAAATAACTCATATTTACATTAAGGTTGGTGTAGGGTCTTATGATCAGAGTATGCAAGTCATTGACAGCATGCAAATGGAAAAAAGGCTTCTTTTTTTCAATCTCCAACCTTAAGGTGTTTCAAAAAAGTCTGAGCAAGTTTGAACTTTGGGGCTTGTTCTCATGCATATTTGCATAACATTAACAGCCTGTCACAAACGGTACTCTCTGTACACTTATTCATATGAAAACTAGAAAGTATACTTCTGCTTTTTTTGCTCGCATAACTCAGTTCTGTCAGTTGTCAACTGCATCTTCATGCAAACGAAACATGAGCAGATTAAACAAGAAGTTCGGCTATTTAAAAAAACAGACCATAAAAGTGCTGAAAAGGTGCAAAATTTCACCCTCATTAATATTAATTAAAAGTCATTGTTTGAAATATATTTTAATTTTCTATCAAATGTATATGCAAATGCACACAAAATGGATTTTAGACTTGGTGAACGGAGCAACTGGAATTAAACCAATCATTGACTATTTTTGTGTTAAAACCGTACGCTTTTGTAACTGAGTAATATGAGTTTTGCAAGGAGTTTGTCAAAATGTTACTTACTGCTGTGCACTATGTCTTCTAGTCAAAAACAGAACTGCAGCAGTCTTGGACTGTTCAACTGAGCGGCCATCTGTGGAAACTTTACGATTATGTAACCTAAATAAACGCCACCGAAACACTGCGTACTACGATATTCGGAAATACATATTTGGTATAGTCTCAAAAGTGCAGAGCGCTGATTGGGTAAACCGAACGACAGGCCCCGCCCACGGCCCGTTGATTACCTTTTGCACTTCCCCTGCTCTCCTTCCAGTATTTCTCCACCCACCAGCCGATAGAGAGGACGACACTCAACCGACGCGGGGTTCTCATTTGAAACATATGGCAAAAACAGTCCTCTCTCTTTCTTTCGTCGTTGGGCCCACTAATCTTTAAAAATTCCGCCGAAAAAGAGAAGACGATTTTCCAAAACCTGTTGGCCGTTATCTCACGTAAGTGCTGCGAAACACTTGGGCTTGATTCTTGGGATTCATCGAGCGGCGGACGTAACATGGCGGGCTGCTCTTTCTGTCGTCTTGCTCCACATGACAGACCGATTTACCGAAGTCTGTTTTCCGCTTGTCATTTATAGGAATTGGGAGCTGTTGGCGATCTGTAAAGCGACGTTAAACTAGTATTCATTCATGTAGAGTATTTGTGTTAGGGCTTGTTTGTGTTTTTTTTTGTTGAAAATATGGTGCTAGCACCACCGTCTCCGTTCGAAGGGCAGGCTCCTCACGGCTCAGCGTTAGCGGCTTCTCTGCCAGCGGGAGTCTTTCCTTCATCGGTGTTTTTGTACCAGTAACGTTTCATGAGTACAGCTTCGCATATGTGTGGAAAAATCTCACTGCGATGAAATTCTGGGGTTTAGTTGTTCTGCTTTCGTGGTGCATTTAAATGCAATTTGTCAAGTTGTCGCTCATTGTTTTTACCCGTTGCGCATGCGCGTGGTTTAGTCGCATGCGCTGATAAAAAGCCGGCAGTAAGGATATTTCTTAATTGCTTATTTCAAAGTAAACGAGCACAAAGATTACCTGGCATCGGTTTTGTTTGGATTTTCTTCTTTTATTTGTAGCTAACAGAAGAACAGTATGGTTAAATAAAGCAACCAAAACGTTTTAGTGAATGTTCAGAACATGGACCTTTGTGGTTTTATAAGTACATGACATGCATCTTGTTTATGTTTCTATCTCATATACATTTCTTTGTTTCTTTGTCCCAGGGCTCCCCTGTCTCTGCACAGGTGTATGAGCGCTACCCAGAGGGCCTAGGGGCGGCCCTTTACCGGGAGCACTTTGACTTCAACGCTGAGCCACCTTGGGATCCTAGCTGATAGCGGGACAGGTCCATCTCCTGACTTGTCCATGTTAGTGTCTTTTGTCTGCTCTAAACACAATGAAGAAAGCTCACTTGCACATTCAACTGAATTAAAGTCTTGATTAGACCTTTTAGGTCTGTTTGTTTTGAGTCTGAATAATTTAGTTTGTGGAATTTTCTTCTATAAGAACAGTTGAATGTGGACATTTTAAGATAAACTGGTGTTTAACACCCATGTGTGCTTATAGATGAGCTTAACAGGGTGACATTGATAATCAAGTATTTCTTTTTTTCCTCTTTTCTCAGTTTGTTGCATACCGGCAGGACCCCATTGGCTCAGTCGTGACCCCTTGACTTGTTTATCTGTTCTTTATGATCATCGGCTTAGTGGAATACAGTTAATATGAAAGGACTCCCTGACAAACCCAACTACATCATTGAACTCCTGGAGGGAGGAGTTACCCTGGAAGATGTCATTGATGGGCACATTTGTGAACAGGCTCAGGTGTGTTCAGAGTTCAAACCCTCTTTAAACTACAGTAAGATTCTTAAAACGATTAAAACAGTATGTTTAATTAAATTGCACATTTCACCTCTTGTTGCGTTTTGCAGGTGGACAAGAATGCGTTTGTGGCGGGTGACCTGGGTGCCCTGATGCGCCAGCATGTATGCTGGCAAAGCGTGGTGCCACAGCTGCAGCCCTACTATCCAGTCAAGTGCAACAGCAGCCCTGCAGTCATCGAGGTCCTGGCAGCCTTGGGCTTAGGTTTTGTTTGTGCAAACAAGGTGAGCTTTCAGTTTTAGCAGAAACAAGTGCAAGCAGCTTAGATTTGTTTGTTTATGTGGCATAGTGCTTCATCCTCTTATGAAAGCACTTGATTTTTTTTTTGTTTTTAGGACAGTTACATCACAAGCTCTCAATTGATTACTAGTCAGCGGATAAATATTTTTCAAGCTTGGTGCTTTTTGATCATTGTGGATGGGGATTTTGGATTGAGTTCTGTGAATTTCTCCTAAATTTTATATCTGCTTCCCTTCAGGCGGAGGTGACCCTGGCTCTGGAGCATGGTGTGCCACCAGACAACATCATTCTGTCGGGCGTTTTCAAGCAGCTGGCACACATCAAGCATGCTGCCAAGAACAACATCCAGCATCTTGTGTGTGAAAGTGAGGCAGAGTTGACCAAGATTGCTCGCTTGCACCCTAATGCAAAGTAAGTTGGGAAATACTCTGTAGCTACTTTTAAGTTTTGCACCAAAATCTCGTTGCTTAGCTGGTGCTTCATTTTATCTCTTTTAGGTTGCTGTTGCAGTTGACTACTGAGGCTCACGCAGCTGAGACCAGCATGCCCTTCGGCTTTTCTCTGAAGAGCTGCCGACATCTGCTGGAAACGGCCAGGGAGCTGGGTGTCCAGGTGGTGGGCGCAACCTTCCACATCCCGAGCTCCTGCCAAGACCTGCAACAGGCCTACACTCGTGCACTGTCGGATGCTTGCTGCGTGTTTGACATGGGGGTTAGTTTTGTCCTGAAACCGTCTTTTAATTAAAAAAATATTGGCAATGTTACAAGTTTGATAGATCAATTTTAACTTGCTATTGTAGCAACTGACAGTTTGGCGTCTCTGTTCAGGTGGATCTGGGATTTAACATGCACATCCTTGACATCGGTGGTGGATTTACTGGCTCAGAGTTTCAGCTTAAACAGGTAAGGAAATAACAGTGGCAATGAAAGTCAAAAATGCGTACTTGTTCCACAAAGTCTTGACTAAAAGTGTAATTCCTAATACACACACAAAAAAAAAGTGCTTTAAAAAGTTGAAATGTTACAGATTATTGAAGAATGACTTTTATTGGCAGTAAAGCTAGATGGTATTCAATCAATTCTTTCTAGCATTGCATTGAAAGTCAGAAAGTTTAGGTCTACGAGAAGTTAATGGTTAGATCTGACATTCCTGGATTAGTTTGAGTTTTCTGAGACTTTGATCGGAATACGTTTACTCTGTACAGGTTGAGTCTGCAGTCAGGCCACTCCTGGATGCTTACTTCCCCCAGCAGTCTGGTGTGCAAGTCCTGGCCCAGCCCGGTGACTTCTACGTGGCCTCAGCTTTTACCCTGGCTGTCAATGTCATTGGCAAGAAAATGGTATCCTGCCACTGGGATGACTTGTCCCAAGGTGAGACTTTATTTTTTGAGGTCTTAGTCTGCAGTTCGAACAATGTGATTTATGTTTATTCATTACAAAATTGTATAAACACAGGTGAAAAGAATGAGGATGCTGAGTTCCTGTACTACATGAATGAGGGTGTTTATGGCTCGTTCAACCACAAGCTGCTGGGAAGCACCATCACTGCCCCCTCAATGCACAAGGTTAGTAGGTTTAAACTCAAGAGAACCAACACTGTTCTGCTCAAAATGAAATTGTGGATTGTTGCTTGAATCAAAAGGGACACTTGTACAATCAAACAAACAAATATTTAATTTATGTTCCATAACTTTATGTTGGATACATTATTTTATTGAACTTTTTTTAACTGAGTGTCTACAAAAATATATACATTCTTTGTATATTGTTCATAGTTGTGGCTGAAGTTTTTATGTTGAACCACTGGGATTTTGAAGGATAAACCAGGTGTCTGTGTCCTCAGACAACTTTCTGTGTTAATTATTTTCCATGTAGAGTCATTGGGATTGATCACACCTGATAACTATAACAGAGGGTGGGGTTAAACCTCTGAGTGGTAGCTCATAGGATAATTTTCGTTTGAGCTAATGTCCATTTTTAGTGTGTGACTTTGCCTTGTGTCCTTAGAATCTCAAAATAGATTGACACGTACATGACAAAACTGAAATCCAGTATTGTTATAAGACGTTTATGGAGTTTGCCCTCAGTTCATACTGTAGGCAGAACCTGGTATTTTTGTTTACTACCTCAATTAGGTTGGTACAATACAATGATGTGTGTAAATACAGCAGATTACTGATGAGACACAATCGGCTTCTGTGGGTTTAAGCATGTCGTCACAGCAGAGCACACGCTGACACACTCCCTTGTTTTATTAGTGCTCAACATTCAGTAAACAATTTACTAAACAGATCATTTTTGCACACAGATTGGCTAATAAATAGATGTTTGTTAATCTAAAGAATCTTCAGCTCTATAGAGCTCAGATGTTTATAAAGAAATTTAAAAATAAAAATTAAAGCAGTGGAGTAAAAAAATCACATCCAGGGTTGTGAATAAATCTACTAATGAGGCACCTTGTGGTGTTATGAAATGCTTTTTTCACTTCTGTGAGACATTTACGACTTAGTGGCACTTTATCAAGAGACTGACTAACAGTGTAATTAAAAATGCTTACAAACATGGGTCATGGTGTAAGGGTTTGTGCCACGTCATCTATCCTGACCTCTGGTGGCAATAAGCTAACAGTCAGCGCAGATGTAAACAACAGAGATGAGCCGATAAGGATAATTGTTATTTCTGTGTTGTGTCTTATTTATAATCACTGGCTCTAAAGATATAGATTTTTCTGTTTTGCATGCGATACTCAGAGTATAGTTGTACATATGCGCTATTAATGCTTTTGTTTGTGTTTTTGCAGCATGCGCTGTGTGTTGGTGAGGCAGTGTATCCCAGCAGCCTGTGGGGCCCGTCACTGGACCAGCTGGACCAGGTGGTGGAGCGCTGCCTGCTGCCAGAGCTCAGTGTGGGAGACTGGCTTCTCTTCTCCAACATGGGGACATGCGGCCTGGAGGAGTTCAGCTGTCTCTCCAGCTCCAGCCAGCTGCCAGTCTACTACACTATCTCCACCTCTGACTGGTGAGTGTGGACTCGGTTGGGCAATCAAGAAGGGGGAAAAAAAGCCTTTAGCGATAACTGATTGATCATATTTGTTGTTGTTCTCAGGTATGAGATGCAGGAGGCAGGTGTGGCACTGGACAGCGCCGTGAAGAACTTCTCCCTGCTCCAGTACAGTGTGTAACTCCCCTCGGCCCCCGTCCTGTTTCGTATTGCACAGATCCTTCTTACCTCTGCTTTCACCGTGTGAGAAGAGAGGTCAGCGTGGTGTTTGGGATATAAGAGGCTAAATGTGGTCAACATTCCAGCCACCTTGGAACATGCATTGTCCTTATTTACCCCTCCCAGACTTTTTTTTTTTTTTTTTAGTTAACATGAAAAGCAGATTGTGTTATGCCCCATTCATCTAAAATTCACCTGGAAAATAATTTGAGTTTTGCTCCTCACTGATAGGTCGAACTCGGATGATATTATGCAACAAAATGGATGACTCTTTGGAGATGGGACCCCCAACATGTTTGGGACGGTTTATTTCTTTTAAATCAAAGTCAGTTTACAAAATCTGTAATTTAATCTGTTAAATCAAATGGTCTCTATCAATTACCTGTTGTCAGTTGTGTAAACTCCAGTCCTTTTTTGTCTGTATGTGATTTTGTTCATTTTTCAAAACGTCAATACTTTTTGTGCTTTCTGTCCTTACTCTGCATAGTTTGATCTAACCTGTTGCTTTATTGCAGTCCACCTTAATGTGTTTGTATTTATTGGATTCAAATATTACTGTGGCATATGTAAAGCTCCATCTTTAAATGTGTTTTGCCCAGTTGTTGCACTGTGGCCCACCTATCAGTGTTTTTTCTGCTAAGATGTTTGTGTTTGTTTTTTTCCTTAAAACTACAGGATTACATGTGCTGTTATTACCCCTTATGACCTCAGTGGTTTCCCTTCATTCGATGGCAGAATTGCTGTTGGAGATTAGCTCTGTGCTAATTCAGAGAAACTGCGTAATAAAACACTGCCTGCCTCTAACAAAGAGGGGGGTCAATCCAGTTTAGTATGCACAAAATCTCCTGTAGGTTTGAAAAAAAAAAACAACCAAATATTTAATGCAGCAGCCCTTAGCTTTCAGAGTTTATTAGTGTCATGTTTGGTAAAGGTCCTTATTCATAAAGGATCTTTAAAGCAAGCTACGGTTCTTGTCCTGCGGAGAGCTCAAATGAGATATCAAAAGTACATTTCTGTATATTTAAAATGAAAAACAGCTGGTTGTACTTACAGGAAGTGCAGACAGGTAACATGCTTTCCTCGTGCCTCTCCAGAGACATGAGGGGCATAAAGCACAGCATCTTTTACAGCGTCGTGTTTGATAATATAAGCGTTAACGTGACTTAAAAAGCAGTTTTCAAAGAATCCTGCCCTTGTGTTTTACAAGTGACTAATGTATTAATTACTTGTCTAAGGCACTAACGGACCATAGCCTGTTTTTGACTGTAAATTGTGCTTGTTAAAGTAATGGAAAGTGAATAATTTAATACATTTCTGACTGAAATATTCGTCTTATGTGTGCGTGTGTTCTTTGGGGTGCTGGGTGGATCAATTTTCTACATGTTCCAGAAAACGTTTTCCCTGTAGATTAACTGAACTCTTAATCAGGTGTGGATTTAGTTTGGAAATTTGATTTTTGGTTGCTTGGCCCCTTTTAGCAGATGTACTCTCCTGTAAATGGAAAATCGACATCAGCTATTTAGATAAGAGTTTTGCCGTTATAGTGATCCATGTTCATGCAGAACGCATCTAAAGATAATCAGTTTCATGATAGTCCACACTGTAGTGAATAATTTATATTGTCCTTCAGAGGTTTGTCATTTCTTAGTCATATTGGACTAATAAAAATGATCTGTTATTGGGCCAGTCAGTCAAATAAAAGCCTAGTATTCCTTGAAGGAATGCATATCGCCCGCAGCTTTTTAGTTATAGATTAAGATCATATATTGAGGACTGACAGAGTTGTAGTCGTTTAGGTCAGACCTTGAAAATAAAATGCAATTTGAGATATGCTCAGAGTATGTGTTGTGAATGAGACTCAGCTGCTACCACATCAGGTTTTAGCTCAATATCTGTGAAATTGACTGAGTTTTAGCCATTTTTGTGTTTTCCTTTTAAGATCAGGCAGCTGTGGAGGCCATCTTGAATCGAATTGACTCCAAAACTTAATCAGTTGCAGTTTCGTTCAAATCTATCCTGGTGGTTCATGAAATATTTTGGTTGTAGATAGACAAAAACACATTTGTATTTTTACCCTTTTTGCGACAAGGTAAAGAGTTATTCCAGAAAATGTCCTAAAAAGATAACAAAAATCAGGTATGCACACACACACACACAAGCAAAAACATCTGTTGTTATCATTTGATGGCGAGAAATAAAAACTGAACACATAAAAGAAGGTTAATTTGTTCACTTGCTGGGAAAGAAACAAAAAACAGTTTTTATGTCACTTTATTTTGATTATATGAAACTTTTCACACATTAGCTTGTTTTTTAAAATTAATGGGTGATTTCAAATCGTACAACTAAGAGCATACAAAACAACACATTATAAAAAGGTTTTTACATTGTAGGATCCAAATAAACACTGGGGATGTGGTCAAAGTTGTTCATACGACCTTCAGAAAAGATAATCTCATTTGTTTGTAAAGTTTACAAACTTCATTTATAGCTTTATAGCAATTTCTGAAACGACCAGTTGTGACAACTGAGTGGTTCTGATTTATTTATATATTTAAATCATGATGATGATCCACACTGTGTGTATTTTTACTCTTTTTCTCACAGGGTTTGATGTGGCACCTGACTGCAGTATTAAGAACTCGCCAAAACATTCAAACGTGTTTATTTTTGTGTTCCCCCTTCTCTTGACGGGGGGATTTTGACTTCCTCACACATTCCACAAACATAAGATTGAGTTACTTAGATAATTTGAATTGATCGTTGCAGCTTGAGTGTGGTTTTCTGTCTCTATGTTGACCTTGTGATACACTGGCAACCTGTCTGGGATTTACGTTGCCTTTGCCTCATAAAAGTTGAGAAAGGCTGCTGCCTTTGGCCAATAATGAGCATCAGCATGTTTCAGATGTTATGGAAGTACATATGAACATTGAAGTATTTGATTTCCTTTGGAGAAATTTGCTTCTTAATTAAATAAAGTCAACAAACCATCTGGTTTAAGAAATGACAACATCTTGGGGAAGTGCTTGTTTATTGCATCTCATATCAAAGCTTTCATGTCTCTCAAGAGTTTGTAGAGTTTATAACCATGTGTTGATTGTGTTGTAAAGACAGAAAGGGTAATTAGCTCTAAAGCATGATCACGTTCAGCTCTGCTTTGCATTGAATATGGATCAAACTGTCTTTGTGGATAGAAAAAGAGCAGACACTGAAACTGCACTGCAGTATACAAGCAAAAAGACTAAATAATATTCAAAGTTATTTATCTCAGGAATGTTGGTGTGTCATATTTTGTTCACTATGAAGGAAGTGACTGAGTTGTTCACTGTAATTGGTTTGTAATTGGTTTCCATGTCTTCAACAATTCACATCAGCACATCCATCTTCTACGCCTTACAAATTATCCTGGTTTCCATTTATTGACTAGAGGCTGGTAAATGTGACAGTTTTGGTCATGCCAACCAAATCGTGTTGGTATGATGCAAACACCAAAGTGCTTTTAGTCACGATGATCTGGGTAAAATGAAAAAAAAAAGGGTAATGCAATTATCACTTCAGAGTTTTGCAGTTCCAGCACCAACAGATGTGTAAAATGAAATTGGTCTTGTCGTTCCAAGGCCAGCTAACAAAACGATAACAAAATAATAATAAAAAATAGTGGCATTGAAGAAACTATGGTCCAACACTTCCACCCTATGGAAGATCGGGCAACTTTGATGACATCGATTTGTCTCCAAAACAAAATGACCTCTGTTTATAAAGGTCAACTTTGGTAGCTAACTCAGACAGGCGACTGGCCTATCAGCTTGGGTGAGAATTAGCATTTTGAGAAAGGCGCGTAAAGCGTTACTGTAAAAATAACCGGCATAACGATACTCAAAAATCGAATTGCCGTTGATTTAAATTGCTACACGTCCACAGCTAGCTATAGTAGTTTTTGGGAACGCAAACATTTTCTAAAAGTTCTGTGGTTTGTGCCATGCTAGCAAAAAGACATCTAACCTATTAGTCTCTTGAAAAAAATGAGGGTCTAATGATATTGGCTAAAAAAAGTTGCATGACATGACGTCACAACACAAGAACCGCCCATTTAGCTCGTTTTCTCGACAGCCTATTGGTTAAGCTTGGTCATGTACCACGTGACTGCCAGTGGGGGTTGAGGTAGCCACGCCCCCTACCTAGCTATTTCTTGTAGTATGGAAACAGTCCACTTAGGAATTCAGATATTACATTAAATTCAGAAACTACACAATGAAACACACGAGGTGGCCAAACTAGAACAATGCTAGCGATATAAGTGAAAGAATATAAAGTTATACAGTTTTTGAGATGAGAAGCCTCCCATTGGTCAGTTTGTTCAGTATGCAAATGAGGCAGCTACGTCAGATCCTGAACTTGAGCGCCATTTTTTCCTCAACGGGGGAAGAAAGGGACAAAAGCTGGACCAATTAAATAACTTATCTTCGGAGTCCGCTCGCCGTCCTCGCGGTTCGTCTTTGACTCCGGCCTCCGAGCTGCGGCGCGTGTAGCCGGGGAATGCCGCTCCGGTGAGTGTCGCTGGAGCAGCGCAGCGCCGGGGAGCACACGCAGCTCGCCGACACGCAGTCGTCGCGGGGCGGGTGGGAAGAGCGGCGGACGTTAGCCCCGCCGGAGGTGACACAGCGACGACTAACGTTAATCTGCGCCGAGAAATCAACGAGGTAAACATGCGTGAGGAGGCTGAGGGTGTCCTCAGACAGGAAGATGCGCTGTGACTGGCTCAGAGACCCGGCATGTTGTCGTCACCTCGCCCCCGGGGGCTTGTTGGTGACTCCGGTGTTCCTGGCAGACAGACTGCTCCGTTAGTCCGGATGGCGATAGAGTAGCAAGGCATTTTTAGTTCGTGGGTCCAAACCTCACACTTTTATTAACTGCAAATAAGGTACCTGAAGGCTGGGGTTTGTTTGTAATAACACAAGGTTTTTGCACACATGAGAAAACATATCTTAAACAGGGGTTTTTCATCATTCTGCTATAGTTCAACTAGATGTTTTTAGGCACTCTGATTCTATTAAATGGTATTTTTCTTTCTTTAACATTTGCCATCAAATCCCACTGTGCCCCCATTTCTTTTATGCTGCAACACATCACATTTAAAACAACATTAAGCAGTAAAAGAGCATTATATTCTGCCCTATATTTAGCATTAAATGGGAACTATTGTGACACTGCTGCTTTAAACTTAGAATATCATCAAATATTTCACTTTTTTGATGTTGTAAAAACGAAATCTGTGATGAAAGACCTTTGTTTTGTTTTTCTTTCTTCCAGGATTTGTGGGAATCATGTATCAGCTTCCTGTTGGAAATATTGACAAGATTCGAAAAGCACGTAAAGCGGTAAAAAACATCTTGAGTGAAATTGGCCTAGAGGACTGTCAGAATCTGCTGAAGGTATGCTTTTGTTTTGGAAAAGGATCTCAGCTGATGTATTTTGGTCACTCTGTATGATTTGTGTTTGAAATTAGCGGGCGACAATGTTTTTTACCTTTGTGTGTTTGTTACCAGAAATATTTTCTGAACCTCTGGATGAATTTCACTGAAACTTGCAGAGAGTATTCATTGGATTTACATCTACAGTTGCCTAACATTTGGAGTCAACGCAATTCAAAATGGCCGCCACAGCCAACTGACCCTAAAAAACTCAAAATGACTAACTCAGTGACTTGCTGTTAACTATTCGCAGTCAACCCTGAACCACTGGAAGAATTTTAACGTAAACACCGGATGTAAATCTTCACCTGATTAACATAAAGTCAGTCCAGTTCAAGATGGCTGCCACAGCTAAGCAACCTTAGCCAAAACAATGGCTATGTCAGTCAAATTTACAGATTTTAAGCAAAAATTTGATGCAGGAATAGCTCATTCAGAAAACATCCTTTGAGCGTGATATCGCACATAAAATGATCTTAATCTAAAACTCTTATGGAAGGTGGAGGGTGATATGCATTTCTTCAAGGAATGCTAGGCCTTTAATGAATGAACTAATTAATTTTCTTTAGTTACCCTTGTAGATAAAAACTATTACTCACAGGTCTTCAGTGATCAATATAACTATGACAAAACTCCTTATGTTGTTGTTGCAGAGCGTCACATTAGTCCAGTTCAGGTCTTTTTTTTTTTTTTTT
>JAOXNZ010000177.1:10916059-10942235 GCA_028566095.1 Kryptolebias brasiliensis | reverse complement strand
AAGTATCCCTGCTTCTCATAGTCATGTTCATTTTAATTTTCTGTCTTAGAATACCTTTATTTTACTTATGTAATGACAAACTAAATTTTTGTTTCAACACAGCTGCTGCAGCACACTACTGCGAATTAAAACAAACTATTGTGATACTAAAACTAGTTACAATTCAAACTGCATATTAAATTACTGCTCACTAAATACATTACATATGAACTTTTGAGCTTTACCATTTCAAGCAGTCCTACTTTTTACCTTGTTAGGGTTTGAGGTTTTTGCTTCAAATAAATGAACTAATGCTATTTTTTGTGCAAAGACTTTTTATTTAACATTGTACTGGAAAAACAGAGTGGAACTCAATAATGCACCAAGTCAAGTGTGTCCTCTCACCAAGGCGTTTAATGTACAAAACAGGAGAAAAAAAGAAAATCAATTAACTAAAGAGCACACAGAAATTCAAAAATCGTTTCCTCTTAGAAGGTAAAAAAAAAGAGAAGAAATCCTGTACAAACAGCTGGGTGTTGAAAAGAAACAACGGTCGGATGATCATCTTCGTGGTCCGCCTCGTCCTCGTCCCCTTCCTCTCCCGCGTCCTCTTCCTCTGCCTCGTCCCCGTCCGGCCACTGAGAACAGATGAGCAACAAGTTTTGTAAACATTCAGGCGTTATTTAACAGAAATAAACCCATTCAACACATTTCATTTGCTCTCTGCAAAACCGTTTTTAATGAAAATTTTCTAATAATCCAACTGACTCATCAGCTAAAAGTGTTTTAAAGTCATTCTTTAAATTTAACAAAAAATTACATTGTGTCTCAACAAGACAGAGAGAAATCTTAACTTGTTCTTAAATGAAGTCCAAAACGGGACATTTGAATTATGGTTAATTAGTTTTTGCAGCTGATTACAGCTAAAAATAAAGTAAATAAAAAACAACAATTGTTACAAAAAATGTTTCTAATAGTGGACACCGAGTCAGATGATGTGCTACATTTTCTGGTCATTAAATGTTAATTTACATGGCTAAAAAAAAGCAGCTCCAGTGAACTTTTTGTTGTTTCAGATCAACTTTTTTTTTTTTTAAATAATCACGTAGTTTATCACGTACATTATCGTGACAAGCCAACAAACTAGTTTATCCACAAACGTTCAGATGCGATCAGAATTTCTGTTTTTAGCCCCGATGTAAGAGTCTTCTGAAGAAAAAAATACTTCAGATTTAGACCAAGTCAGCATCAACATGCACAAAATGAGTGAAATGGGAAAAAGATGGTTACCTTGGATACATGGGTCTGTTAAATGTCAGGCAATTAAAACTTAAATCTAAATCTTCAATAACGAGATGCACATTTATCAACATTTCTCACCTGCTTCTCTCTTCTTGGACTTGATCTTCGGCTCGATGTCAACCAGCAGCGTGTCCAGAGGGAGGCTGTCCGGCAGGATGAAGTAGCGGATGTTGTTGCCACGGATACTCAGAGACTCCAGCTGAGTGGGCTCCCTGTTCTTCAGGGTCATTTTCACCGCCTTCAGGTGGGTGTTCATGCTCACATCAACACCTGCGAAGAGAAAAGGGAAGAAAATGAACAGAGTCTGCACCAGAGTCCCACCCAGCAGTCGACGTTTTGCTGCAGAAAGTTGAATAAGAACTGATGCCCCCACCCCCGTGTTTCTATTTGATCAATAAGCTTTGTGTTTTACTCTTTCTGGCAGATAAACTATGGTACTTAGAAAAGTGCAAATGTTGGTATTAAATCATTGAAGAAGCTACATTTAACCCATTAATGTTTTTTAATCAGTATGAGACGATCCACTGATGTCAGAGCTTTACTTTATAAAGAACATATTATATCACTCTGAAGTATAAAACACTGAATGAAGAGCTGATCCACTGCAAGACCAAGGTGTTAAATTAGCTGTACCTCTTTCTTCATAGCAGCTCAGCTAACATCTAATAAGGTACAAATATTCAGATCAGATTAATTTAGTTCATATTGTTGCAAAAAACATCACTTAATGTGAAGACATTTATTTACTTTAAGATGAGACAGCTTCAAAGTTACAGGATGATATGAGAGTAACATTCCAGCACAGAAGTGGAAACAAACATATGCTTTGCAATGACAGATAGATAGATATAAATATATATTAGTCTATGGTTTGTGTTAATACCAGAAACTGAAGAACGATACGTGCATTTCAGAATTACCACACTTTTATACACACTGAATGCATTTCAGAAAGCTCAATAGTGTTTTTTTATGCACTGGTTAAATCCTGGGCTAAGGGGAGCCATTTGTGTTTTCTGCTCATGCAAACAATATTTACTTTATACTGACTTTAAAGGTCTACTGCTCTGGTTTGGTGTCACCTCAGAGTAGTTTAGGATTTGATTTGTGTGATGTTTTCCCCTTCCTTCCTAAATAACAGGAGATCAGTAAAACTACCTGGTTCTTACCTGTGATGGTGCCATGAACCTGGGTGCCATTCTTCAGTTCAATGGTGACAGTCTCATGGCTGAGCTTCATCAAAAACCTGCGGGCATTATCGGACACAGTTTATGAGTTTGGGATTGTTGTAGCAGAAACTCACTTGAAACTCATTGTTGGCTGCTGGATGTTGTCCCCTCTTTACCATAAAACCACCAATCCTCTGAATCTGCTCGGTTTAATTATTAAAATGAAACGTATGAAAAGAGGCAAATATTTAACATATTATGCTAACCCCTGCTAAGCTAACCCTATCACCGAGACAGCTTTAGCTTAGAGAGCAAGGCTAATGTTAAAGCGGGCTGAGTTAGCTTCTAGCGTATTATAACATTAATTTGCGCTTGTACTTGTAGGTATGGAAATCAGAATTAAACAAAAGAAACGACTAAAGGAGCCGCCATGATCGCTCGGTTTCCATTCATTTCGCTTCCCGCCTCATCGCCGTCTCACGTAATCCCGAGCCATCTGCCTGCGTCGCTTCGATTTTATCATCTCAAGTTCGCTCGCTGGTTAAACGGTGGCCTCTCGCTGCCTCTTACCTGACTAGTTTCATGATGGCGACAAACAGCAGAGAGAAATCCTCCACTGAAGAGAAAAAAAATTGCGGCGGTCAAGTGGCAAACACCAGGCCGCTGTTGTTTCAGAAACGTTCGGAGGCGTGACGTAATCAGAACGCGACAACGAGGGAAACAAAGAAGTGTCTCTACCGCCGCCTACTGGTGGAGTGATGAACATACAAAAGTCCCAACACAAGCTTGCTAGGATGCATCTGTTCTAGTTGTAGTAAGTTAGTTTTTTTGTTTATTTTGTTCCAGGAAAATTATAAAACGGGCACATAAATGTAATGATACATGCAAACTAAAACTGAAAAACAGTTTATAAGCAATAATAATGATGATAAAATGTTTGTACATCTCTAACAGGCTTGGGGGTCAATTTTTATTAAGACCACATCACTTTACCTCTATTTAGAAAAACAAAAATCAAATTTAGATCCATCACTTCAAAAGACTTCTTGTCACTGATTGATTTTCTGTTATTATGTTATATCTGTCCGTTTTCTTTTCTTAAGTTACTTTTTGACTGTCACTTTTTAATTAACACTTTTTCTGATTACATTAACAGCTCTTGCGATTACTTAGCTACCCCCCCCAAAAAAAATAGTTTCTCACACCCGTTAAACTTATTTTTGGCACTTTTCATGCATCCAACAAAATGGAGTTTTTGGTTCATCCTTGTTTTATGCCTGAATGATTTATAGGTTAATAGTGTTGAGATTTAACAAAACATTCCTCTTATAATTGTCAAGAATGAGGACTGAACTGAAAACAAATGGAAAGAGGCAGCATATGTCCAAAGATAAACTTAAAAAAAAAAAAAAAAAACCTCAAAGACAGGAGGCATACTGCTCAAGAGCACTTTAGAAAGTTACAAAATTCAGACCTTTTTCGTAGAAAATAAAGGCTTACTCAAGACTTTTGTACAGTATCTTATTAGATTAACATTTATGGTAAAATGTCAGTATTGTTTATGTAATGCTGCACAAACTAACAATTTTCTTCAAGATGGTAACCAGTTAGAGGTTTTAATAAAAAAAAACATAAAAATCAACACGAAGCAACAAGTTTTCAGTTTTTTATTGAGTAAACTCTGCACTGATTCTTTCATTGTCTGCAGATTTGTCCACACATCAAACCTCTTGAAACCAGGTGGGAATGTATCAAGTATAACCAATGAGCGTGCAACCTGTTCTGTTTTTTTTTTGTTTTGTTTTGATTGGATGAGAGCAGTGAATCATTTAAAAAAAAAAGAAAAAAGAAACACGTGGAGCCCCAAAATGGCACAGGACAATGATTCAACATGATCAGACCACTTCTGATTAAAAATAAGTGAAAAAAATAAATCCTCCAAGTGTTGCCCGGTCAGCACTTCATCAGAGCAGCTCCACGATATGCTGGTGCAAAAGAAAGACTCCAAACTCAGTGCTTCTGTTGTTGCGCTGTGTAAAATAAACTAATTAACTTTTAAAAATAAAATAAAGAGGAAAAAAAGTGTACATTTTAGGGTCAATCACCACAAATATCTCTTAAAAGCGCAAAATATTATTGGTAAAAGCAACAGTTCTCCACTAGAGGGAGACATTTCACCTGTATCACAGATTTGAGCCATAAGTTTGATTAAAACACTCAAAACATACCATTATCCAAAGCACCAAATGATTTCTCACCACAGCAGGCAGTGTTTTATTCTCCTGTAAGTGTTATAGCGGGGCATAAAGATTTGAAATTTGAGCCTGAGTGAGCGCCAACCCGAGGAATAACACGCCGACATCCTCGTAAAAATCAAAGGTCGACTAAATCTGAACATTCAGATGAGCTGGTTGTTCATTACTGAGTGAAACCTCCTTCAGAAGTTGTCATAAAACTGCGTTCTCAATCATCTTTCAGACTTTAACGTGTTTTTTTTTTTTTTAAAAAAAGACTTTAATAAATATTAACAAATAAGAAAAGAAAAGACAAAAAAAAAAGGCACAGACCACAAAACTCTGGTCTCAACTAGAAGGGAGATCGTCTCTACTGTGAGGGATAAAAGACTCTAAACTACAGTGAATTCCCAGCTAACATCCTGTCAATAACAGCATAATGAACCAGCCGGCCGCTGTAGAATAGATATGATCCACCGTGTTAAACAAAACCCCAAATCTGTTATGATTTAGAGTATTTTATCTAAATCTTTGTCTTAGATTTAATGTGCAAAACTGTTAACCCGAGCAGCCAAACAGACTGCCTTCGTATACGCTGAGGCCTAACCTTTTATAACTTAATATACAAATAAATTGATTTGCAAGTATTCTATACATTTATTTTTTTCAGAAAATAGAGCTATGCATCGACCGTTACAGTAGTGTGAAAACTGATTTAATGTCTCAACGTGCTGATGATGAAACCTGTGATTGAAACTGTGTTTTTGATTTGATTTACCTGAAACGCGTCCTGTTAAAAGTGCTCGATAAATAAAAGTTATTGTTTTAATAAAACTGAATAGAGTTCTGAGTACAGTTTTAGGCTTAAGCTGCATTTTCTGAGGAATAATCTTTGAATTTGTGGAAAAGCCGATCGCCCGCCGCCGCCAAAGGTGAGGCGATAATGTCCCCCCTCCCCCGTGTCTGTTTGTTTGTGACATTTTCTACTTTACAAACTGTGTTAAGAGTTTTGCACAATTAAAAGCCAAAGAGAGTTAAATGCTGCTCTACATATGGACCTCTGAGCATTTAGAAAGAAGTAGAAGGTGGTGCAGTTAGCAGCAAAAAACACCATTCAAACAAGCACTGACTCTACTGAAACGTCTGAGCAAAACAAACAAACAAAAAAAAACAATACACACTTTCCACACTTCTCTTGTGAATGGGGATGAATCATTTCAACACGCCGTAAACCTTTTAGCTTTAGTGATCAGTAGTGTTGGCACTAACGAAACAGGCACAGTGTCCAGAATGAGGCCCTCTGATTGTACAGCACGCTGAACAGGCTCCAAGGTTACAGCCATCGTCTCGTTTTTTTTTTTTTTTTTGTTTGTTTTTTTGAGGTCCTGGAGCTCTGATCGGCCTCGCGTTTGGGTCAGTGTGCCAATCAAGTGTTCTGGTACGAGGCAAGTTTGGATATCAGCACCAAAACTTTCAACCTTAACAAGCTGAGAAGATAAATATACGAGTGAGGAGAATAAATTAGGTAAACCATGAGGCATCTTAAGTTATGATGTCAATAACTTTCTGTTGATGGAATCAGTTTTAAACACTCAGTTTTAAAGAACTCGTCTGTTTCTAAAGCAGACAAAAAGCACTTAAAATAATCAAATTATGTGACATCATGTTTACTGGACAGAGTGTGCAGATTTCTCTGTCGACTTTAGATACAGAATGATACATACAGTAAACACTCAGCCCTGTCTTTAAGTTTAGTTTTCATCTTTCCTGCACTTTGTTCAGCCGTGTCTTTTCACCGTTCCGTCGGCGTCACACTAAATGTTCCTGCTCCTCCCACTCTTCAGGTGACCTGTCCTCCTTTAACTGAAGGATGGCATCCATGTCTGTCTCTGTGGGACACGGGTGCGTGTGAACTTCGTCCAGCGACAGCTCAGCCACACACCCTGCGTCCACACCTTCCTCTCCAGTGTCCCTGTTCCCCACCTCCAGGGAGCTCTCCGGGCCCTCGGCACCTGCAGCACCTGGCGGGGTATTAAACGTCCCCCGGTCTTCTTCTGGCTCGCCCTCCTGGGGCTGCCAGATCAGGGCGGGGGTCACATCCCTGGAGGTGTGGCTCCCAGCCTCGGCCTCAGTGTGTGTGTCGGGGGAGGAGTCTGTTTCCGTGGTAGGCGGCGAGGGGATGAGAGCCAGGTTCTGGGGGTTGTTTTGGGGGTTTATGTTGTTATTAAACCAGGCCATGATGTTGTCCAGCAGCTGAGCGCTGGCTGTGGGATCCAAAGTCTCCAGACTCTGTGGGTCACTGGGGGTGAAAGGGCCTCCCGGTGGAATGACCGGGGAAAGCAGCAACTCCGGCTCGAGTTCTGGTGACGGGAGGCACAACTGGACAGGCGGTTTGGATTCGGACCTTGGAGGGGGATGGAGAGCATAGGTGGCAGGACGCTCTGCGGTGTAAGAGCTGCTGTGCTCAGGGCAGGGGTGGTAAGAGCAGTCTGGTTTGGGGGTGCTGTCGTACGTGGATGTGTGTTCCCGGTTATACGAACTGGGATGTGCGATGTTCTGGGTGCGTTCAAGTGGGCAGGAGGCAGTGTGGTCAGACTCGGCTGAATAAGCAGAGGAGTGGCAGTAGCTCTGTTCTTTGCTGTCATAACGAGGATCTGTGATGTGTTCGAGAACATAGGGAGAAGTCCGTGTGTTCTGGTCGGGTCTATGGCTGCAGTCGCTGTAGGCAGGTTCAGTGGTGTAAGGAGCGGTCAGTGCACTATGGCTGTACGTGTGGCGTGTGTCCATGTTGTATGAGGTCGATATGTTCCCCAGTTTCATAAGGCTGTCTCCCAGCTCCAGCAGCTCTGCGCGGAGGGAGGGAGGAGGGGGCGGCAGGGGGAGGGAGCTGGATATGGATGGCTGCGAGGTGGAATCTGTCCGGTTTGGGGGGCGAGGAGGATCCAGGAGAGAAATGGGGAAGCCTCTGGCTCCTGGAGGATCCTCGGCATTGAGAGAGTGCAAAGCCACCTCGGCCAGATCTCCTCCAGGACCCGGCCTCCTCTCCTCCGCTCCGTCCATCTCCAGCCCCCCCTCCAGGCTCCGCTCTCTGCGGGACTCCTGGAGCGACAGCTGGATGGCGAGAAGGATGTTGGGGTCATCTTCGTCGAGGGAGCCCAGCGCTCTCCTGCGACCCTCGCTCCTCTCGGTGCCCTCTGAAACAGAAAATATCACAATAAAACCAGGCTCACTTTGAGTGGCTTGATTATAAATTGATCCAAGTGATCAAAGTGTCTGTGCACTTCGATTGGGCCAGACAGATGGAGCAATAAAGTAAAATCCCATTTGCTGGCTGTCTGATGCAGCGACAAGTCAAAGTTATTAATAAAGGCACAAAAAAAAGCTGGATTAGACATCTTTTTCATGGAATAATAATAAAATATATAAATGAAAATAGCACAAGCATTTTAGCCTTTTGGTTATAAAACTGGAGGAGCGTGTTAAAACTGCCTGGACCTGTGTTATCACTCCTCCTGCTGGTCTCCGGTGTGTTGCTGCTGCTTCTGAGGCTGTGCAGACTCAGCATGTCTCCTCTGCGCCGTGGTCTGTGTCTGCGACGGTACTGGATGTCAGCATAATCCTGCAAAGAGGCATTAAAGTTGGGTTATTATAAAACCTACTCTTGCTGCTACCTTGTGAGGCAGTTCATGACGAGCAGTTTTACAGTCTTCAGCACAGGAAACGGGAGTCACGCCATGCGTTTGCACAATACGCCAGGAAGCTATGGTGCATTACCTGTGACTGTCTGTCTCTGTGATCGCCGGCTCCCAGCACAGAGAGACGGCTTCCCATCTTAACACACATAAGCAAACTACGTCAGCAGATGCAGCAGTCATGCATTAATAAAACCTCACACACAAGCAAGTGACTGAGGTTTAGAAAGCATGAACTAAAAGGTTAGCAGAACATACATGTTAGTGTTTCAACGTGTAGTTTGACAAAAGGGGTGTGTTTTACCTCAGGAGAGGCGAAGCCAAGGTACTCCCAGTCCCATGATCCTCCGGGGTAACTGAAACAGATTTACACCTTTATAATTTATACCCATGCCCTGTCAAATAATCAGTCCATGCCCCTGTCAGTGTCAGTGTTCGTTTACCCAGAATTTGTTACCAAAAACAACGAGAACAAGATCATTTCTAAGTGAGTTTCTGTTTACTTCCTGCGCGGAGGCTCAGGAGAGTCGTTGGGAGCGACGCCACGAGCCACTGAGGCCAGGAACTCCTGCCTCTTCTGCTGCACCAGACGCGCTGCAGTGATTATCTTGTGGCGCGGCGTCCTCAGGTACGGCCGGTTGACCTTCTGGGCCAAATCCTCGACCACCATCTCCAGGTCGGTCTGGGAACAGAAGGACAAGACTGTGACTTCCATCTGCTCGCAGACAAATAGAAACTTCGGGTAACAAATTAGTGGAGCAAATCAAAGATTTGCTCAGTTAAAGACTACCCAAATAATTTATTTACGTCCATTTATTTGTTCACCGCAGTTTAAACAACAATTTCTTGAACAAAGCAGGTTGTGGAAATTCCAGGATAAAAGTTTCGCACATTTGACAGATTACCTGCATGAGCTCAAATATCTCTTTCTGCGTGCTGCCCTGCTGTAGGAAGAAGCCGTACGGGTAAGAGCACTTCAGAATGCGCCGCGTCTTCAGCAGCTCGGTCACACCGTCCTCGATGAAATGCGTGTCTGGAGGGGTGCCCTCACCTGCAGCAGAAAAGATGCACACATATGGATGAGCCCGGTGTTGTAACACAGACAGGATCCAAGTATTTAATGACTGAGGAGGCAAAGCTTCAGACTCACGGCAAATGAAGGCTCGGCTCAGCTGCTCCATCTTCTCTTTAGCGGTTTTTAGCAGCTTTTGCTCCAACTAACGCACACAGAACACACACGCACCGATTATCAAAACGTCTTTCTCAAGAAGCCTTTTGGAGTCCTCATCAAGTTTTAGATGTTTATACCTTGTAACTGTGTTCATGGTTCTTGAAACGAGTGTAGTAGTGCATGAAGCGATCTAGTTCCTGGAAACTTCTGTGCTTCTTTTCTGCCTGTAAAAAAAAAAAAAAAAAAAAAAAAAAAAAAAAAAAAAAAAAAAAGAGAAATAGAGGAGACTCAGTTTCATTTAAAATTCCTGGTGTCTGTGAGTACATTTAATGCTGTGGGGCATCAGAACATGAGCTTAAACTGAGTATTATGTTCCTCTCGCAAGGATAAATGTGAGCAGGTGTACTGTGAGAAGACAATACAGACATTCTATACCATTCATAGCTTTTATGTGATTATCTGAGCATGTACAGAGAGATTAATGTGTATTATGTGAGAGTGCGAGTTTTTATACCTCCACAGTCATCTCTTTAGACTGCTCTTCAAGCTGTTGAATGACCTCGTAGCGAGTACAGCGATAGTAGCCTCCTGTAGACGAGCTGTGCTTCTTCCACTCCTCAAGACAGATCCAACAAAAGTCATATTTACACTGCAAGGACAGAAAGAGACAGCAGGGTTCATTTAATCGTTTTTAAAAAGGTATATATATATATTATATTCCAACATGTTTGATGAGAGAGATTTCTGTGTGTACCTTGGCACACTGCATGTGGTTGCAGCCCTCGTTCTTCTGAATGGGCGACTTGCAGTTGGCACACGGTTTGGAGTTGGTCAGCAGCCACAGGCAGTTAGCAGCATCCTCGTAGGCCTCGCTCACTCCCGCCACTGAGGAAGACACACATTAACAACATATCCACGCTCCAACACCTGCCTCACAGTCACACTTGAGCATATCCACACACAATCAGCAAATGTTATTACGCAAACACCTGCCAGGCTGTTAAAAAGATCTATTAGAGACTTCCTGGTAGGAAGTCCTGACAGCTGCTGTAAACTAATTTCTGTACTGAGGTGCAGCTAAAATGATCCTGAGTAACTCTGAAGTTTCCTGGAAACACTAAGAAAACAGAGACATGCTTACACTCCTCAGGCTTCATCTCTGTGACTTTCTGGAGCCAGTTTCTCCACATCTGACAATCACATGGTTCATGGGCCTCACCAAGGCATTCCCTGCAGACGTAGAGGGAGATAAACAGAGAACTGGGTACACAGCTAAAAGCAACCAACTAATCCAAATGATAGAAGAAAGTGAAGATAGCGAGCTTAAGCATTAACCTGCCTCACACTTAGACGGGAGACATTTACTGTCAATAAAAGACGTGCCTGTAAAAATACAAAGGGCTTTAGAAGAACATCTCCCTGTCTATAGAATCGTAAATCACGGCGTTTACCAGCAGAACAGGTGACCCTTGCCACAGTCAACAGCAGGGGAGGGCAGAAGTGGGATGCTGTGAGGGTCATTGTCCCCGGGGCCCGGTCTGGTGAGCCTCACGGCCCGCTCACAGCGAGCCACAGGACACCAGCGGATGGATGGATTGTTCTCTACAAAGGCCTGCAGTACAAAGAGAGAAGAGAAGGCAAGGACACAAATAAAAGTTAGAAAACAGACATGCAGAGCCTCAGAAAATGTGCAAAAGAAGCACAAACATGACCAAAATATTAAATAGAATGATAGTTTTGATTTGATAAAGTGTACAAGAGTTGCATCAACTGCTCTGAAGGTGACCAGTATTGGCTGATTTTCATCTTGACCTGCACACATATTAATCTTCTTGTTTTTCATTAGGACTCTGTAACTTTGTGTTTTCATGTTGTAAAGCACTTTGAACCGCCTTGTTGCTGAAAAGTACTATATAAATAAATTTTACTTTACTTTACTTCTGTTTCTACCTTGATATCAAACTGTAGATATCGCTGGTCCATTTCTCTGGAAACCAGACTCTCTATCACGTGCACTGGCACCAACTGGTAGCACTCGTACGCCGGGCAGAAGATATTGTGAGCATCACCCTCCTGAATCTTTAGGTTGAGAAACCTGAGAGACAAGCCGAAGCACACGGGAGAAGTGAAACGGATCTGCTTTAACACACACAAACATTGACACAGAAGGGTTCTGGACCCTACCCCTCCCAGCAGGATCTGCAGAACTCGTGGCCGCAGGACATGTCAATCGGGTCTTCGAAGACTGAGATGGAGCAGAGACAGATGCCACACTGCAGGGAGGGGGAAAAGAACAGAAGAAGTTACTCATATTGAATAACCCCTTTCAGACACAAGACTAACATTTAACTCCTCAGTCTGTTAAAGAATGGGCAATTAGTTATTGATCGCTTACATTATTGGTCCTCACAACTTTATTTAGATGATCTGTGACAGTGACAAACACCTCATGTGCCTTTTTGACCATTTGTGTCAAGTTGAGCTGCAGTTCTTACAAACACATGGCATTTCGCCAAAATCCCTTCTGTTGGCGTGTTAACTGTGAAGTAATAGTTTTCCTAAAAGTGATTTTATGAAGCTAGACAGTTGATTCAATTTTATTACCATTTTAGAGGGTATTTATTACTGTGACCAGGTTTAGGTGTATATTTTTACTGTTATGTTTTGCTTTTGCTAAAGTCGAATAGCTGCGGTGGCCATTTTGAATCATACTTTGCCATTCTCCTCTTTAGGGGCGTGCTCTCTTCTCGTCTTTCCTCCTAAATGAGCCGATCAAAATCGAACCTACTAATTCAACATCTTGCACAGTTCTACTTCAACCTAATTTTACTGCAGTAAAAGTTCAGAGTCCTTCTCCTCTGCTCACCGTGGCCAGGCCCTCCTCTCCAGGTGTGAGGCAGCTGTCGGTGGGGGAAGTGAGGGTGAGTGTCAGGGGGGATCGTGGAGTCCTTGGAGTGCGGGGAGATGGCAGGGTGTCCCAGGCGTTGTAGCCGCTGGGTGGCGGGGTCGGCATGGAGACGCCAGAGCGCTGGCAGCAGCCCTCAGCGTCGGACATCCAGGCTTCAAGAAGCTTTTCTCTGTCCCAGTCTGAAAGTAGGACAAGAAAAAGACCAGTGAAGACAGAAATACTTTATGCAGAGTATGCATTTTAATATCATAATCACATAAAGGTCATATTTCTGTGATAAACACACACCATGTGCTCGAAGCAAGGCCTCAGCAGTGAAAAGGGGGGCCTGCAGCATGTCAGCCGTCTCTACAATCAGCATGTCCTTCAGCCTGCGCAGATCCTGCAGCTTTAGCCCTTCATAAGGCTGAAAGGGTAAAGAGATACAGGAAAAAAATGTAAGAACTAAAAAAGAAAACACAGTGGAACAGTCAGGTTAGGGGTGGTTGTGGTGGTGGAAAGGAGAGATTATGTATAAGCAGATTTGGCTGCAGGAAGAAATATCAAACTGCTATCAGTTGGCAGCAGCTGCTGGTATCCAGCTGCGCTGGCTCCCTCAGCAAGACAAAGAGGAAAGGAAGAGAGGTGTGTGCATGTGTACACACTTATACTTGTAGAACCACTGAGTTGTGAACTTTGATAAAAGAATATACTCAGATGATCTCCAGTTTAAATAGAGTATTAATCAGAGACATAAGTAGGGGAACCAAAACTAATGCAATCACTGAGAGGCAAACAGAGCAGAACATTTTCCAAAATGGCTGCTGTTATGATCTTGAATTAGTCCAGAATCTTTATAAACACTGAGTGAGTGCATGAACATGTATGAGGAAGCGCCATCTTGCATCTTTTTACCTTCACATGGAAACTATGTTAGTGCAACTTTATCTCAGTTCTCTGTAAACACAAGTTGGTTAGAGGATGACTGACAGAAAAGTATTAACTTTAGACCTTTTTTGATCTTAACTTTAACATTTAACCCGCTTTCTGCACATTTGGGACACAAATAGTAGTTTTATAAAGCTTTAAAAGACAAAATACTAGCAGGAAACCTCCTCAGCTCTAACTGCGGTCTCACCTCCTTGCACTGCAGCAGGCCGGTTTCACCGTGTGCGTCTCCGTTTGACTGCTGAGGCGTGGCAGAGGAGAAAACCATCTGAGACTCCAAGCTGAGAGCCAGCTCGGTGTGGTGGTGCCGCTCGGCGTGGTCGCATGGCGTCAGCTTGTCCTCGTCCTCCACAAAAAGGTCCGCTTCGCTCTGGATCAGCAACTAGAGAGGGGTAGAAGAGAAGTGAAGAAGTAGGAAAAAGGAAACAGGACAATGAATTTAACCAGACTATCAATTTATTAAAACTAGTGAAACTGCATTTTCTGAAAAATGCAGTGTGAATGACTTTGCTCAAATTAGATGAAGAAGAACTAACTGAAATGTTAGTTAACACAAGCAGAACACAGGCGGAAAACTAAAAGACAACATTAGCTAAACAGATGCTAAATCTAAAATAAGCAAAACAGATGCTAAAGCAAACATTTGAAAAACAGTAGCTAAAGTTAACAAAACTGTAGCAAAAGGTAGAAAAACAGTAGCTAAAATGAGTAAAATGGTAGCATAAAGAATTTAAAAAAATACAGCAAATGAACTTTAAAGTTCACTTCAAAAAGCACAATGTTTTTTAAATAAACTGAAGAGATTCCAATGTGTTTCTAAAAAGTTTTTTTAATAAAGTTAAATATTCTAAAAAGTATATGTTATAAAAAGCAAAAGTCATAACACAGCATTTCTGATCAAGCTGAATGCTTTGATAATGCTGACTCAGCATTCACACAATCAGTTTCTAACTTGGTAGATAAGCAAGTTGACACAAAAAGGTGTGAACACAGAGTTTTTGAAAGTGGTGAACATAAAAAAGAAAAGTTAACACTCTCAGTTCAGGAAGTAAATGTTCCCTCTAATTCCAAAGCTGTGAAATTTTTTAAAAACAAAGAAAGAAAGAGAAGAAAGTAGGTGACGATGAAACAAAACTAATATATCTGTTGCAAGAATTTTCATTAAACAGATCAGTTTCAGAAGCAAACTTATTCTGATGCGACTGTGACCTTTACGCTTCGTCTCACCTCCACGCAGCTCTTCATGCCTGCAGCAGCAGCGTAGTGCAGACAGGTGCTGTGATGGTTATCGGTGGCGTTGACGTTGGCCTTCTCGTACTGCCCTCCCTCTAGTCTGGCCCCGGTCCAGCTCAGGATCATCTGAACACACAGATCACTGGTAACTTGTCACACTTCAGCGTGTACGCCGTACTTTGTAGATGCTTCTGGTTTTGTACCTGAAGGCAGTCTGCACGCCGCTGCTCGTCCCTCTGCGGTCGGGCCAGTCGCGGCGACAGCGCCCCCTCTGGCAGCAGCAGGATCTGCGGGCCTTGGCAGAGCACATGGAGGCACGTCTCATTGTGCACATTTCGCTTGTTTGGGTTTCCCTCTTTGCTGAACAGGAATGACCTATTTGATGAAGAAAGAAGACAATAAATGAAACAGAAACAAGAGTGGCCAGAAAGAAGGAGGGAGGATAAAAACAGAAACAAAAAGGATGAAAATAAAAGTAGAAAAGCAAAGGATTAAAAAGAGCAGAGATGTCAGAATGACTAAACATGGGAGAGAACACTGGTGGATAGGAGGAACAGGAGAAGGAGGGCAGAGATGCAATATGGCAGAATATTGAGTCAGTCTGCTTAACATCACTGATCTAATGGACATGCTGGCTGACTGACACACACACACACACACACACTCACACACACACACACACACACAGAGGAATATGTCTGCTGCACTTGGAGCCAGGATGTGGCTGCAGTTCTGTTTATCAAATAATTTTTATTCTGTTTACCTATCAAGACCTCCATTAAACGGATCAGTTTGTTATCTGGCTCCACAGAACCAATTTAGAAAAACCTGATTCCTCTAGATCAGCACTACAATGTGAACAGTGCTGCGTATGAAGTAACTTCTAGTGTACATTCAATAAAAGAAGAAAATAACAGGATGTGACTGATTGAAAAAAAAAAAAAAAGTGTTATTTTTGGATGCTGTAAAAGAAGCTGCAGCCCCACGTATTTCCCCATTTCGACTCTCTTATCCTGTCAGCCACAAGCCCCTGCAGCTTTGCTCTAATCACAGCACAGCAATAATCAGTAATTATTCTCTCTGAGCTCCAAAGCAATACCCCACACAGCCTCTTCACACATAAAGACACAGAAAGCACCAAGTCAAAGCTGAACGGGAGGTCACCTTTTATGTCTTGTGATGAGCAGCTAAAACTCTCCGGGGGGTGTTCAAAATTGCACAAATTGCTGTTAAATTTCGTGTGAATAAACTAGACTTGAGCGTGACACAGAAATGCCCTTCGTGTGTTGCTTCTTAAAACAATAGCAATAAACAGCTCCTGGTGAGTCCGAGTGATTATTTACACATTTCTAAGACCTCCAACTCACTTGTTACGGAGGAAGGATTACGCTTCCTGAACTACACCCATTTTTCCAGTAATATTTGCATCTGTTGCTTCCTGTTTCTCACATCCCGTGGGATTACATGCCAAACCAACCCACAGGGACAATGAGAAGAGTACGAAGCAGACAGGCTTTATAAACAATTTGTAAAAAACACAGATTCTACATCGACCAGCCTACATGGGTCCACTTATAGCTTCTTTATTTTGTCTGAGATCCCCCCCCTTCGTCTCCGCCAACTGAACTGCTGGAACAAAGAAAGCATTTCCTCAGATACTTATCGGGAGCGGAGCGCCACATTCTGCACGCCTCTCCGGCCCATTATAGGTCAGTAGGAAGGAACACAAATAGCACCACCGATTGATTCACTGAGCAATATTCTCAGACTCGGACACATTAAGCAGTTGTGGAGTGACAGTTTTTCCCCACCAAAGAAATAAATAAACAAACCACAAATGCTCATGTGCGTGCATGCACATGCACGGATAATTGACTGGCCTTTTCAAACAGCTTCCTCTGACCCCCCCTTCCTTTATCCTTGTAATCATGAGGGAAAAAAAAAAAAAAAAAAAAAGAGCATGAGCTGGAGGAGAAGAATGGAGGAGGAGATAAAGGATCCTGAGTCACAAAATCAGCTGTTCTTGGTCATGGCCAGCAGCTTAATGATCTCAGCAAGGGAAAAATGGACACATTGGTGTCTCGTTCCTCGTGTGTTCTCAAGTTTGACCCCTTTAGTTTGGGTTAAACTAGAAATAGCAGCTCTCCTTTCTGGTTATTTACTTGTCAAAAAGTTGCTGACAGTCCAGCGGATGGTGTGATGTTGTGTTGACCTGCTTTTAGCAAATGTAAAGGCGGTGAGACTCCCAACTGCACCATGCAGTGGATTAAAATCTAAAAATACATTTACAGATGTACTGCAGGGATTCATTCAATGCACTTTCATTAAGCAGAGAGGTACGCTCACAAGAACAGATTTTAAAGCATGAACTAAATCTATATAGAGAAAACAAAGATATTCCAGGAAGAGACCGGCATCCCCCCACAAATAGGTGGCCTTCCTAGATGCACCTTCATTCAAATGTAAAGCACAATTTGACTCAGTGCTGCTGATGTAATCAGTTAGAAAACTAAACTCTTATTTATCAAAAACTAACCAGCTGCTAGATCCAGACTGGAGAGGAGTGAACTTGAAAAATTTCTAAGCAAAATATCCAAAACAAAACAGTTTGCATCTCCAAAGACTGAAGAGCCAGAATAGAGCCAGGACATTTTATATATATAAGCCCAATTCTCCCAAATGAGAGGTGGTTCACTGAGATAAAAAAAATATCAGCTCTGGACCAGCACTGAAACAGCTGTAGTTAGAAAACTGGCATCACATGGAATCATTTCTGAGGTTGTAGTTTTTATTTTTATATCAGACAAAATAAATTCAGTTGAGGAGCTAACGACAGGTGCACTTTTTCATGCCCTTTATTATTATTTACAACTATGTGACTGCATCCTCCTAAGACAGGGGTTTGCAACCTTTATAATCCAAAGAGCCATTTCTGCCTCTTGGCTCACTAAATAAAATGTGTCCAGAGTCACAAAACGTCCTGGAACTGTGATCAATAATTTTTCCACAAAGAGCCACTGCAGACAGACTAAAGTGAGCCCTGTCCAAAGATGTCTTACTTAAATCTGATATACTGCTAATTATATGTTGAATTATTATAAATCATTTTGACAGAGGAACCTTTGTATGATACATTTCACTTTATTGTTCACTAGTAGGAATTTGTTTTGGACTCCATCTTGTACTTTCTTCTGTGTTTGATAACTGCCCCAAAAATGCTAAACTTAAACTCAGAAAAGGTGTGTTTTACCTGAGCAGTCGTGTCATGGCGTGGCGGCATACATAGTGCAGAGGTGTGTTGTGCTGGTACTGCTCTCCGTACGATGCGTTCGGGTCCAGGCCGTCCCTGAACTGAGGGTTGCCCTCGTACAGCTGCCAGGACAGAGCCTCGTCGCCGCTCACGAGCGCCTTGCGGAACTTGGTGGCCGCGTTGCCCATCGCTTCCTGCTCGCAAAGGGGCCACCTACCGGGAGCTGTGGCAGATCACTCTTTGCCTGCCTACGCCTCACTCTTCCACCTCCTCCTCCTCCTCTTCTTCTGCCTCCCCCGTTCACCACAGGTCACAATTTAAAGCAACATGGCTCTGTGTTTTTCCTCCCTGTACACAAACGAGAGAAAGACAGATGATTTACTGGAAGAAATCGATATATGAAAGGAGATTTTATTAGAATAAGTGTAGGAGAAAGACAGAAAAGGTCATGAAAAAGGAAAAAACAAAACAAAATGAGTGTAAGATGAGAGTGAGAGAGGCTCAATCAATCAATGCATCGACTGATCATCTGATGTGCTGCAGAGAGGATGTTATCTTACCGGACATGAAAGGAAAAAAGAGGGAGAGAGGAAAGACGCTAGAAAGGCAGAGAGATAATTATAAAGAGGCCAAGCTGGAAGAGTGGGTTAATGATATCCAAGCCATTGATTTGTTAGTCGGATGATAAAAAACACGGTCAATACTACAACAGCTGGCCACTGTGACCCTCAGAGAGGTGGTTCTTCTGAAGTTTTTGGCTTATTTTTCACAGTTTTAATGCTTTTCTGCCACTGAGGGTTTGAGAGCGTGTTAAACCAAGCAGCACTGAGCCAAAGCAGTTTTACTTTACCTCTCAGGAGCTAAACCAAAGAATCACAACTGTGGCTACTCCCCCAGGAACAGCTTATACACCTCCTGTTTTTTTTACTACTTTACTTTACTGAAAAACCTCGTTAAATTATCGCCTGCTACCTAAGGCGAAAGGGCGATAACCTTTTTCGCTTGTGGCTACGTGTGTTCGTTTGTCAAAATATCTCATGAACCACTCTGCAGATTTTATTAAAAATTTCAGAAAGTAATCCCTAGATGTACATCTACAACTCACTAACTTTTTGGAGTCAACCCAACTCAAGATGGCCAGCTCAGCTAATCGACATTAGCCGTCATTAAAATGGCCATAACTCAGTTTTACGGTTATTGAGCTAAAATTTGACGTGGTAGTAGCTGAAAGTCATTCAGAACACCATACTTTGAGCGCAACACCTCGCAATATCATAAGAGATCGCCCATAACTCACTAGCTTTTCATAATTTCTCAACATAAGATAAACTCAAACTCTGGCATGAAAAACGGCGGGTGATATGCATTCGTTCTGGGGTTGCCAGGCCTTTAATTCTTATATGGATTCATCATGTCTCAGAGATGTTGCACAGCCTTTAATAAATGGAGTTAAGTAATGTCTTGCTTCATGTCATTAAAATATAAATAGAGCTTCATAGAAACCACTAATGTGTCCTGTTTCAGCTTTGGAATGGGTGACAAAAAGTTCAGGCTGTAAATCAGCCATTTTTAGTCAGGTCTGAAATCCTGGTTTGTGTTCTCAGGCACTTTAAAGTATGATGAGCAAACTACTTGGGCTAAATGTGATCTAAATTTAGCTGAAAATATTGAGGATTAAACGAGGCCCACGACTAGACTTGACGTTAAAATTGTGTCCGTTGCTCACTGGGTTAGTGGATTTATAGAAACGAGTCCTACCTTGATCCTGACTGGGTTTACAACTGGACACACTGAATGTCTCATTTCCAAGAAGTGAATCTGTGCTTTCAGCTCCATCTGACCGCTGAATGACGCGCACGGTCGGATTTCGCACGAGCAGATAATTGCGCGGTCGCTGCCAAGTTCAGGACTTGTAATTCCTGGGATTCCAAAGTTCTCTCTCTGTCCGGACTTTTCCGTCCTTATTTAGTATAAGATGCAGGGAGACTGCAGATATCTTCAGAGGTGAAGTGAACTGGAAGTAAACTATTTCACTCAAAACAGAGCCAAGCAGACAGACCGACCCATTAACTGCTGTAACCCCCCCTCACAAACAAAAACAAGCAGAACTTCTAAAACATTTGGTATTATAATCCTCCTGTGGTAACAGCTTCTGTGCGGCTTCTTACCTCTCATCTGTCAGGGTGCATTTTCCCCGCCTGTCAGCGTGTCGAAAAAAAAAAAGGAAAAAGGCAGGGGGGGGGGGGGCATCCACGTTATTCAAATGTTCCAGAGCCCGACCAGCCAGCGGCCAACTGTAGCTGGCCTAAAAAGGGGCTCTTTGTGAAGGCCAGACAGATGGCCATAGAATGAAGACTGTAATGATACCCTCAACGGCCTCGTACACACACACAGGCACATGCACTCCTCACACACTCCGCTCATTACTGGATGTAATGGTGTGTGTGCGGTTAAGACGGGACGGGCAGAGTTTGTGAGTAAGAGTGAGAGGAGGGGAGGATGAAGGAGGAAATGAAGCAGAGCACATTGATAAAGACAGTGATTATGTACAACATGTGACCAGAAATGGTGAGCGTTTGTTTCTCAGTTCTCTCCTGTCTGGCCACACTGCTATTACTGTTATTACTGCTAATCCAAGGCCTAGCATTCCTCGAAAGGAATGCATGTCGCCCGCCACCTTTCATGAAAGAGCTTTAAAATCTGTTTAGTGGTTCATGAGATATTTTGTTAACGGCAATCTCGACGAAACAGACCTCGCCCAATCAATTAGCTCTCAGAGTATGAGTTTAGGAGGATTCTCATATAACACGCTACAAAGTGATTCACTGCACCACAGACTGATTGTAAACAGTCAAATGCTGTGGTAGTGTTCGTCATTACGATACCTTTTCTCATAAAAACAGCGTGTCTGGTTAGCTCTGTATAATCGACGCCCACGACTAGTTTCAGACGTCTCCAGAACTTTCACTTTTAGACCAAATTTAACCTGATGTTGGCTTAAATGTCTGAGCATCTGTCAACTGTACAAATGTTCTCCCTGTTTTAGGCACACGATAACTTAATGACTCCTGAAAAATCCCAAACGTATGAATTCATTTGTTTCTGCCAACAGCAACAACTCAGTCAGGGCATGCCTGCATGTCCAAGTCAAATTTATGAAATAAACTGGAAAACGAATCGACAATGACTGCATATCTTTTTTTTAAAGAAAAGCGTCAACAGTTTTAATCGTTTCAAAATGATCTAAATAAAGTAATTAATGGATGTTCATCTGCAGCTGATTAACCTTTGGAATCGATCTGATTGAAGATGGCCGCCACAGCAAAACAATCCTAGCAAACACAAAAATGGCTGTGACTCAGTGAGTTTTACAGAGAATGAGCTGAGAGTCGGTGTGGTCGTAGCTAGGGCCGATCCCAAACTTTTACTCTGACTGCTAACTTACCGTGCAAGATCTGTTGTTTATTTATTGGAGTCTGTCTGTTAGCGAAATATCTCAGGAACCACAGAACAGATTTTAATTCAACTCAATTCAAGATGGCTGCCACAGTTAAGCGACCTTAGACCTTTACGTGAAAAGGCTACACCTCAGTGGTTTTTACAGATATTAAGCGTTAATCTGGTGTGGTAGTAGCGGACAGTCATTCACTGCACATACTGCAAGGGCTGACAGATCATGCGAGATGTCACAATACTGCATAATGTCATTTTCAAGGTTTAACGTTAGTCTAAAACTCTAAAAAGGCGACGGGCGATACACTCAAGGAATGCTAGGTTTTTTAATTTACCAAGACGTACTCAGATAAACTGTTGTCATTAGTTACACACCGAGTGTAAAATATGGTCTAAAAAAAGAAATGAAAAAGTCAATTCACAATACAATGAGTTACAAGTAAGTTTTCCTTTGCAAGAATGACCAATTTGACAAATCCTGCACTTTTATGAAGACTGGACTCAGGAAAGTAGCAGCTTAGTTTAAAAAACTGACATGGTTTTAACAAAAATAAAAGAAATTACTGCAAATTGAATATCTGTAGAGTCATTTAAGGACTTCCAGCTCTGGCAGGTTTTCAGTCCGTCCTGTCAAGACATTATTATGATGATAATACATGTTTTAGATTAATGAAAAGTTTCAAAAGTCCATCTGAGATAAGAGTCATGATTCACTGAAGACTTCACTGACAAACAGGAATCCAAACAGGAACAAGGCCTTCTAGTATGCCCACCATTACGTTCAAATAAAAAACAACACTGTTGTTGTCACTTTGAACCGGTCCTTAAACAAACAAACAACACTTTGAGAGTGAAAAGTTAGGTGATACAAATCAGCTCAGTCTGAATACAGTCTGCGGAACACAAGTCTTTTTTTTTTTGCCAAAAGAGACATAAAAAAAACTTGCTGGAGTCTAAAAAAGCAGCAGCTGTGTGAGAGATATACGGTGTGACTTTGACCAAAATTAGCTAGGTCGCGGTGTTTCGGCTAAATATCCAGGTCAGAGCTCGGGTGGTTATCCTCCAAAGTGTGTCAGCGTGAAATGGAGCACAAACACAAACAGCGACCGACTTCTCCCTGCATGTGTTTGTCCATGCGGCCCCTCGTTTTTAAAGCTCCTTTGTTTCAACACACAGGGCAGCTTTTTCTTTTATTTGAGAGCCACTAACCCAAACAGCGACGCGGCTGGAAAAGCGTAGGTTGTCCAAAACGCTGTAAAATCCTGTTTGTTGTTGTTATAATTCCCAGACAGGATGTGGCGGAGCTGTTGGGAAGCGTTAACACCCAAACCACCTTTCTGTTATCAGCGAGGCGAGCGAGCCGCACGGTGAACGTTAGCGCGCGCCGCGTTAGCTTCAACTACCGACGGCGCAGCGGGGCAACATCAACCCACCGAGGGTTTACTTACACATTCGGAAACTTGCGTACATCGACGGCCATCGTCTTACGACTGTCATTCGGTTCCACGGCTGACGCCCCGGTGGACCATCCTCTCTCTGCCACCAGACCCGGCGGAGTGCGATGATGCTGCTGCTGCTGACGGCAGAGAGCCGAAACAGGCTGCTCTACTTCACAGTGTTACCAGACTGAACGCTGCCACGAAGAGGACCCTACGGAGCATGCGCAACACAGAGCTCCCTTCTGATTGGTTGGCTGTCTGGCCTGGACGGAAACCCGGAAGAAACTGTCACCCAAAATCAAAACACTAGCGATCAACAAATTTATCATCTTTGGAAAGTTCTTCTTACTCAAAAACAGATACCTAAAAACTTAACCAAACTTTTGAATGTTTCACTAAGAAACAAGAAAGAACTTTATCTATTACCTTCATCTATCTATCTATAATTAAATAATGACATAAGTACTTAATTACATAAGCAATAAGTAATCAGGGTGTTTTATCTGATATGAATAGATACATTTTTTGGTCATGTATTGATTCATCCTATTTTAATGAAGATATTTGATAGTTTATATTATTTAATGGTTACTTGTTATTGTTAAGAAAGCTTTATTAAGTGTTTTATCTGACATGAATAGCTATTCTCTGGTCAGGTAAAGATGCACCCTATTTTTAGGGAAGAGCTTTTATGTTTCATATTATTATGTTTTACTGTTATTGTTGTTAAAGTTTGTTTTATGAAACTTTGTGTTTTGTTGTCAGGACACGCTTGTAAATGAGATTTTTAACCTCAATGAGTTTTTTCCTAGGAAATAAAGAAAACAAATCATTTAAGTAAATGTCAACAATGGTCTGGGACGTCCATTCCTCAGTTTAGGAAACATTGTGCACAGATTTGCTAATTTTGTCAGAAAACTAGTAAAGAGGTGGAAAATTAGACATTTGTTTACCTCATGAGCTTATAATTAAAAAAATTAAATCACAAACTTCACCTCTCATCAACAAGGAGGTAGACACCTTCATTTTAATCAAGTCACACTATAAGACGGACAAGAGCTTAAGAACTGTCTACAAAGTAACCCAAGAAAAAGAATCTCTAAAATTATATAATTAAACATGTTAAATAAGCAAATTTTGATACCTGCCCTTTTCTGAAGTCTTTAGTAGGTGTTGATTTTCTTCCCTCACGTTTATGAATAAAAAAGAGAAATATTATGGTTTTGATTGTAAAGAAGAATTGTGGGAAAAATTTAGGGTAAAAAACAAAACAAAATTAGCTTTGGTTTCATTTATCTGATATTGCACCTCCATACAGATGCATATTTTTAATGAAGCATTTTGTAAAACTCTTTTTGCTGTTTTAGCAGGTCAAGAAATGCAATGTTTATTTATGAAGAAAAAAAAATTCAAAACAAGAGAACAGCAGATGGTTATTTAACCACTTCTTTATTAAGAGATTGTAGAAAGTGGCATTGTTGCCACAGTATTCCTCAAGTTCAAGGAACAAATAGCAAGGAAAAAGGAAAAAATTAAAATTGTGCATACATGTTTGCACAACTTATTGTGTACAATTTATTAAAAAGTAAAGAGCATTATAAACATTAGATAAATATTTACAAGTACAATAAATGCAGAAATGTCTATTGCATGAGCTGTGAATCACACTCAGTCAATCCATAATTATTACAAAAGACAATCCTTAGCTACATCTTTAAAGTGTACTAATACCAGAAAAATACATTTTAAATATATATTTATATTGTGGCATTTGACAGTTGTTTCCAATTATATGACACAATTCATTACATTTATCTGGCAAACATAAAGACACGATGGTCCTCAAAATGCTGAGAAAAAGGTTGTGTACAGAAGAAATCTGTCTCACACACACACACACCTTCTCACTCATCATCCAAACAGCAAATCCCCAGAGCACAGGCCTCACACAGCGTTTTCTCGTGGGGTTTGGTCCACACTTTGGTAGAGCACGTGGACGAGCGGTCCTCCTCCTCCTCCTCCTCATGGTAGCAGTTCTTCTTGATTTTGGAAAACAGCCGGAGCAAAGCGTGCTCCACTTCTTTCTTGGTGAAGCCGGGGAGGTCAAAGTCATCCTCCCGGCAGCGGCGGCAGGTCTGCCCAAAGGGCCGCATGACGACTGTCCCACGGCCTTTTCGCAGCCGGTAACGGAACAACACCACCACCCGAGCTGAAGACCAGATCTTACGGCAACTTTCACACTGAAAGCTGTGGGGAGACGAGATGAGAGATGCCAACATCAGACACATTTTCAAATGACTAGCTATACTTCTAACTAGTTGTTTCCCATTTTCAAAATAAAACATGAGGTGGTAGCAGCTGAGATTCATTAACAACACATACTCTGAGCATGACATCTTACAATATAGCATGAGCTCAATACAACCATAGAGAAATATTATGTCTGTCTACTGTTAAGAAAATGGGTTTATGTCAATCCCAGTTACTTGACATGTTTGAAAAATTCGTACATACTTTCCATAAGCACAGTGGCAGTAGACTTTCCAGCCTCTTTTCCTCTCGTCATGTGTGATTTTGTCCGTCTGGCTGTAGTTAAAGTTGAGCGTCCATTCGTCTCCGTAATCCAGCTCATTGTCGTCATACAGAAGCTCATCAAATGTGTCCATCCACAAGGATGGAACCCAGTCTGTACGAGGAGAACAAAGGAAATCCAATTTGACAGCGAACAAAAACAGTCAAAAAAAATACTGTATATGTTTATATGGACTCTGCAGGGATGACACCAACCCACAGGTTTACACTAAAAACACACGGCCAGAGGTGTGTTTATAAATGTCAGTGCTAGAAGACCTTATTTTCCGACCCTGAAAAGTTAACCTCGGGACACTCTTTCAATTTGTTTTGTTTGACCGTGTGAAGGTAAAACCTCACCTACAACGACTAAGTCTAACATAAGATTTGCTGTCTTGAAAAATGCTACTTCAGTGATGAAAATAGATTAAATTTATCATTTAACCAATGTGATTTTAACATAAACTCACATACTGTTTTACTATTGAGTCATTGTAAAAAAAAACTATATAAATTCTACTTTAAAGAGCAAGATACTTTGCCAACTAAGCAGTAAAATAAAAATAAAAAGTAGTCATATACCATCCTTCGACCACATGATGGTGCAATTTCCATAAAGTTCAGCTTTGCAAACACAAACAGATGTGCTAAAGTAATAATAATAAAAAAAGGAAAAATACTGTTATTGATCCCAGAGGAAAACTCAAAAAGTCCAGTACCATCATGACATTAAAAAAAAACAACAGCTAAAACTCAATAAATGAACTAAAACACTCAACTGAATGTTCAGTCTTGACGGTAATAAACATTTTCACTCCATTAAATACAATTTAATATCAATTAATTTC
>JAOXNZ010000177.1:10875660-10908669 GCA_028566095.1 Kryptolebias brasiliensis | reverse complement strand
ACATGCATGTTAGGTTCATTGGTAACTCTTAAAATTGTCCTTAGGTGTGAGTGAGAGTGTGAATGGTTGTTTGTCTCTATGTGTCCTTGTGATGGACTCGCGACCTGTCCAGGGTGTCCCCCGCCTCTCGCACTGTGATGGTTGGAGATAAACACCAGCTCCCCGTGACCCGGAAAGGAGGAAGTAGGTAAAGAAAATGGATGAATTTCTTCTTTCTCATTATGTCTATTTACAGTACGATGAAAAGAAACCTGTCCTGTAGTCTGAAAAACCTCACGTTGTTATTCTAGAGTACCACATGTTGCAAACCAGAAAGTGTTCTTCAGACAGTATCTTGCTTATTTCAGCAACACAACTTTAAGCCACTGTCTACACATAAACTGGGCTGCCTGCTGTCTAGACCCGTCACTAAAACGATATGAACGGAAAATGACAACAAACAAAGCCCTGAACTGCTTCCAACAAGGTCAAAAAAAGACTTTCCAGATTCAGCCAACATCAGAAGTTAACGAATTGATAATTGAGCCGTGCACCATCTTAGATAACTGTGACAAACAAATAACTACATGCTGTAACGTCCTTGGTGGAGGTGACTTCACGATTGGTCTTCTCAGTTCCCAAACATTTACAGCTAATTGTTAAAACTGGAAGTGACGCAACATGTGGTTAGCATAACCTGCTGATATTCATTTTTAATGAGCCTATAGTTTACAAAAAAATAAACAATACAATTAAATAAACACTACAATTCTTCCGCATCACAATTCTTCGGAGCAGATTTGTAAAACGTGACTCATTACTAAAGATACATAAACAGAAATCCCCCCCAAAAAGTGAAAGTGAAAGTGAAAAAGTCAGTAATTAATTCAGTACTGTCAGAAATTTAATTATCATTTGGTAGTTTCAGCCACTTTGCTCGAAACTCAAAAGGCTAAACCTGAACTGACCAGTTTGTTTTATTGATCATGAACTTATAAAACATGTTGAGACACTCACCATTTTACTTTCAAATATCCAAACTTTTTTACTGGTCTGAAGCAACAACTCTGCCAGTCAGTGGTAGTTTTTGTTTGAACATTACCATTGGAATTGATTAAGTTTGTTTGTTAGGCCACTAACACCTGAATTATTTTAAAACAAAATGACCTTTTTTTGAGAAACTAACAGTATTTGTATCAAGACATCACGCATGTGTTACAAAGCATTGATTTAAAATTCTATCTTTAGGCACTTTACTGGCAGGCTGCCGCAAAACATGATTTGTTTACTATTTTGAACTAAAACTACAAAACATTTTGGCACAAAGAAACCATCAAAAGACCCCTTTTAAGAGAAGGGAAACAGGGAAAAGAAATTAAGGTCCTTCAAACTGATCAAAAATTGGGCTGAAAATCCGTGACGATGAGTTTAATGGGATCACGAATCCAAATTTAAAATGTATGAATCAAATTGCTGTCAATAGGTCCTGAGAACGCCTGGTGCGATGTACAACAGCGAGCGTCTACAGCCGGCTGTAAATCATCATGGAGCCTCTGTCCCGGTTTTACCTACAATTCAGCCCATAGTGTTAGAGATTTTAATAAACTTGATGGCCACATTTATTCAAAAAAGTATCACCAGATTTGAATCCATTAAGCAATACTATCTGGTAGGCGTTGAATCAAAAAACGGCTTCATTTTTCAGCACAACCCCGTCCCCGAACAGACGGCAGTAAAAGCGTTCCTGAATAGAAACGACACACAAAGGAACACTGTCGCGGCCTGGCCTCCCCAGAGTCTGAACCTCAGCTTCAATTACTGAAGCAGTATCTGGTCCAAAAAAAAAAAGGGATCAAAAGGCACCAACAACCAAAAATAAAAAGAACTTCAGAAGGTCAAAAAGCCGTGAGAACTACTCCTGAAGACCCCTTAAAGACATTTAACGGGAAAACTTGCTTAAGCGAGTTCAGACTGTGATCAAAAACAAACACAAAGCTCATCAGAACACATGAGTCACACAGTGTTTACTTACATGTGCCAACTAGAGCCACTGTAGACAAATCAGAGAAGAAGTCCAGCTCAGCTGCCACTGTCTAGGCACAAAAACCAAGTACTTGTATCAGCGCTCTTGTTTGTTTCTTAGTTATTTCACACAAACGTTTGACCACAACGTGGTTTTATTTCTTGAAATATATCAGTGATATATCTTTGCACCGTCAGAGCACATTTCTTGTTTATTTGTAGTTTTTTTACGTCTATAAATTGGTATTTGAAGTTTACTACGGTCTGACTTGTGGTGGTTTATGTTTGCGGCGCAAATGTGTACAGATCTGAGCTGCTACAGTCATTCACACACACACATCTATGTATCTATCTAAACATGGCAGATAATCTTTCAACGACTAAGTGCATTTGTAAAAATTTGACACCAACGTTGCCAAAACAGACCTTTTGTGCAAAAGACCTCCTGGACTGCCACAAAGACCCTCCCCACATCAGCCCAGCTGAACTTTGAGCCACATGAGCACGATATTGTTCAAAGAATACTCACCGTGTAGCTACGCTCCAATAATTCTTAAATATTTTCACTAACAGCGACCAGATGGGGTCAAAATTACAAAGAACAAATAACTAAGAAATGAACGGGAGTGCTAATATTTACTGTTTTTTGCACAACTAAGGTTTAGACAAACCTTGAAAACGTTATGCAATCTTACTCGATATTGCGAGATGTCACGCTCAAAGTATGACTCTCAGCTACTACCACCTCATGTTTTAGCTGAATATATGTAAAATTTCTTGAGTTATAGACACTTTTGTGTTGACTAATGTCGGTTAGCTGTAGTGGCCATCTTGAATTGGATTGACTCCAAAAGTTAATCAGTTGTAGATTTACATCCAGTGATTACCTTTTAAAAGTTGCATTAAAATCCATCCAGGGGTTCATGAGATATTTTGCTAACAGACAAACAGGATTGACTCTAACAGGTAATGCTAAAGTTTTAAGCGCAGATCTTGCGAAATGAGTTGCGCTCGGAGTATGTGTTGTGAATGACTCTCAGCTACAACCACACCAGATTTTAGCACAATATCTGTAAAAGTTACTAAATTATGGCCATTTTGGTTTTTATAAGGTCAGTTGTCTGTGGCTGCCATCTTGAATTGGGGTGGCTCCAGAAGTTAATCAGTTGTAGATGTTCATCAGATGATCATTTCCTGAAAGTTTCATTAAAACCCATTAAGTGGTTTATGAGCTAGTTTACTGACAGACTGAGTTGAACCAAAGAGGTGACGGAAAATTTTAAACAACAATCTGTTAGCGCTCAAGACAGGTGTTGTGAATGACTCTCAGCTACCACCACACCAAGTTTTAGCACATCTTGTAATTTACTGAATTTTTGTTCTTTTTTATAAAGTCAGTTGGCTGTGGCAGCCATCTTGAATTGTTTGTAGATGTTCATCAGATGATAATTAAAATCCATAAAGTGGTTTATGACTGAGTTGACACCAAATAGCTGATGGAAAACTTTTAAATAAATATCTGTTAGGTGTTGGGGATCATCCTCAGCTACTACCACGCCACATTTTAGGTTAATATTTGAAAAATTTAGTTTTTGTGCTTTTTATAAGTTAATGGAAGCCATCTTGAAGGTGGTTGGGTTCAAATGTTAATCATTTGTAGATGTACATCAAACTATTACTTTCTGAAAGTTTCATTGAACTTTGTCAAGTGGCTCGTGGGACATTTTGGCGAACGCGCACAAAACATGATCGCCTCTTCGTCGGGCGGGCGATAACAAAAACAACCCACCAATAACCAAAGATGAGCGCACTTTTGAAACGAAGCAGAAGGAGGAAACCTCCAATGGTGTCGAGTCTCCAGCGGCTCTGGGAGGAGCCCGGGCCGGGAGGGAGAGCCCTTCCTCCAGGATCACCCAGCTCCTTCCTCCTTCCTCATTCGCGGCGCTTCAACTGCGGAGGGTTTCTCGCCAAGCCGAGGCTCCAGGGCGGGGGGGAGGAACAAGACACCGCCGAGCGGAGCTCTCAGCCCGGCCGTCAGGAGTTCCAGCCGAGGGTCGAGCCACCGATCCACCGAGCGGGGCGGGGGGTGCTGGGTGGAGCTGCCGTCCGGTCCGAGGAATGTGACACACGGACGAGAAGGAGACCTGCAGCTCGGCGGCTTCACCGAGGAGAGCCGAACTCGTCGGCAACGAGGACAAAAGACGGAACGAGTTGTGCTGCAAAAACAAAACAAGAAAAGCAAAGCGAAAAGGTACGAAATAAAAACAGAACCGTGCTGCTGCCATTCGGGACGATTCGTACTCAGACTCTGCTAATGTGTTGCTCTGTTTGGTTGGAACTGAATCCTAATTATGTTCTTATATACAAAGCATATGATTATGATTACTCTCCTCTTTAATCCCAGCTGAACAGAAAGGTGTGATGCAGGCTTCTTTCCTCATCTTGGCCTACAGTTTTTTTTTTAGAAGATTAAGTTCCCAGGTGGCTGCTGTGCATTGGAAAACCTGAACACTGCTTAGTCTGAGCAGACTGGGTCCAATTAACTGTAAAGCCAACTTTCCAGTCATTTGGAGACATTCCAGAAACTTAAATTTGAAGTTGTTGACTCACATTAGAGAAGAAATAATGTGTATGGCATGTCTCCTGCCATGTTTGAACAATGCTTTTCATGATCTGTTGCTCATTGTGATGAGCTTTCTGAGATCCCAGCCCTCTGATCATTAATAAGTCCTGTCTGCAGAGCAAGGCAGACTGGTTTGCAGGCTAATAATCACTTAACTACACGCACAAAACGCTTCTGTTTCACAGCTTTTATTCTCAGTGCGTTCACCGTGAGTCACTGCGTAAGAATAGTCCCAACATGTGGTAGTAATTTGTGGGGAGAAGACGGTTACAGTGCCAGCTTTATGTGGCGTCAGTGTGTGCTTCTTGATTTAAGATTGTCACACACCAACCATATGGCAGTCGCAGAGTGTCGTTGGTGAGTTTTCGAAGGGGTCAAAGTCTGTTCGTAAAGCGTTAATGTGCTTCGGGAAAAGAAGGAGCTGGAAATAGTAGGAATATTTTTACGCTTTAACTGCTTGCGTTTCCAGTGAAGCTGACCGCAGGCCTCGAGGCAGTTGGAACAGATGACGGGGACCTCAGTGGACCTGTTTTTCTAGCCACGGAAAGGAGGGAGGATGTGAGCCGGCGTGCATTGTCCCACTCGGTGCGCGTTCATCTGTGCCTGAGCCGTCTTTTGTGTTTCGCTCAACACCCGACTCGAGGTGAGATGATGCACAGAGACAGAAGGACGGCTCGGGGTATGGACATGCCCCGGTTTGTGTGCATTATTCCGACAGGACTGAAATGTCCTGACAGGACCATCAGGACTTCACAGGCTCGTCCCTCCAAACCTGTTCTTGGGCTGCTGCGTTCACACCGAACTGTCACACACAGAGAGAGGAATGCCGGATCAATCGTGGTGTTTGTTCAGTTAGGTGTGTTCAGATGTGTGTTACGACAGGAAGAGACTGAAAGTTCTTGATAGTTTGCGTCTCCCCGGGCCTTTTTTTCTCCCCCCCGCTCGTTCACATGTTGAGACTGATAACATTTTAGAAGTTTAATTCTGTCGTTTCATGTCAGCCTTCATGCAGGAATGCTGAAAATGAGCCACTGGCACCCTTATTGAGCTAATGGTGTGCACATTTGAATAATATCCTTGAGACGCTGCAGTCTGGGTTAAGCTGGTTTAGAGTTTCACTCAGGCTTTGTTTATGCTACGCCGAAATTAGCTCCTCCTTGTGTAGATAAGCGTCATATACAAAAGTAAAACAGATAACCTGATCATCATTTGTCCCTTTCTACGGTTGCTATTGCTAAAACAACTAACAAAGCATCAGTATTTGTTTTGATACGCTTCCCATCAGCCAGATGAGGGGATGAAAGTCTGTCATATCTCATCCTGCAAAACCCAAAAACCACTACGATCCATTCAGTGTGACTTTCTCGACTCTTCCTCTTACGTAGCTCGAATTCACCTCAGGGTTAAAATGCTTCAGCTCAGTGTCATCCTCAAACTGTCAACAGTTTCGATTATCAACAGATCATAAAAGGAATATTTCTGTTTTTACAAAACAAGCAGTTCGGAAAATCTTAAAAGTAGAAAAACTAGTTGACAGACTTCTCTGTCTTCCTCCTTTCGAAAGCAAATAATGAAAAAGCTAAAAATGACTAAATAATAACAATAACAATTAACAAGACATCAGGAATCATAGTTTTCCTTTGGTAAAATGGCAGTAAGAGTTGGATTTATGCTGTTGTGTTAACTCACATGCCTGACAATTTGTTTGAGCATGTCTCTCAGTTTGTGGCTGTCAGCACATTTTATCTTTAAAGTCTGGATCTGTGGAGAGGTTATGAGCAATAATATCTTCCCTGTTGTAGGTAGCTCCTTGAATGGCCTCAGTATGAAAAAATAGTTTAATTCTGACCAGATCGGCAAAGGTAGAACAAGGCCAAAGTGGATTGCTGCCATCTTAAAACAACTCCAGTCTAAACAAATTCATAGTAGTTCATACAAATCTTTTTTTTTTTTTTTTAAATCAACCTTTTCATTGCTGTCGGTTTCACATTACACAGTTAATCCAGTAGAAAGATTATGATCTTCCTGCAGGATGTGCTGCAGGCTGCACTGGAAGTACTACAGCTAGCTGCTGCCATTATTTGTGCTTGCAAATGACCAGAGGAATCTGTAAATAACCATGTAATGCATAATTGACAGCAACGTAAAGGTCTGTAAAACACTGTGTTTGCTCAAACTGCTTTGAAATGTTAAGACAGCAGCAGCACACTTTGGTCTTGGGCCTGTTTGGACGAGCTCATCTGTCTGGTTAAAGTTAAATCGAGGCTGTTCATAGAGCTATCTGTAACAGATAAGATTCTAGTTGTTCACAACCTTTCCACGAATCCATACTTCATAAGAAACGATCCACTTCTTCAAGCAGATAAAATGAGAGCAGCATATTTTCCAATAAAGAACAAAATAGATCAAATTTATTTAGTGTTTTCCACTTTGGGAATGAGTCGTAATATCAGACAAATGAATAAACAACAGCATAAACAAATGACTTACCTTTATGGTTCAAACAGGATATCAGCCATTTTGCACTCGTGAATCACCACACAGCAGTCTGTGTGGCCACGCCGCACCGGGCTACTTGATGACTCACCATTCCGCTGAGTAAAGCGGGTTCTCCCACTCATTACGGGTTAGGACTTTTACCCTTCACTATCACCACCATCAGGTTCCTAGCTGTTACTGAACGTTTACACAGAACACATCGGACACTCCTTTACAGCAGAACTCAGGTCACACACACACACATATGCCCTGACCAGTTCTTCAGACTGTCAGTCAGATGTAGTTCCCACGATTGGAGATTTTCATCTCTTCAGTCACACATCTTGTTCTGACCTACAGGGCAGAAAAGAACTAAGTTTTCTGAGATTTTTTTTTTTTTTTAACTACAAAATTGCTGCAGTTAGATGATCCATCCAGGCTGCGGGTAACACAATCAACTATCTATCAGCGACGGAACGTCCTGACTGGACTCAAGCCCGAAATCTTTGTCACAGTTGTTTGCCGTGCTTTACCTCTTTAATCTGCTGCCAAACAAGATTTTGTACAAAGCTGTAACGCCTTTAGTGCTGCATTTGCAACCCTTTCTACTAACTAGCCCCTTCTAATTCAAACAACCAAATATTCTCACAAAGTTATGCCACAGTGATCTTTTACGTTTTCACTCATTTCAAAGTCTTGCCACACTTTTCAGCTCACTCAGAATTATCTCGCTTGCCACGACTGACAGACTTTTCTCAACAAGGTTCTGAGCAGCAACGTGAAGTCTGACGCACCGGTACGACAAGTTCCCTGAGCTGAAATATGAAAGAACCTGTCTATACAACACCTCCTCCTGCCTTTCCCACCTCAGCCTTACTCATCCACTGTTCTCTCATGTGACGGTTTTTGTCTGCCTTCCTCCCATTGTATTTTCTTTATCCTGCTTTGTATTTTGTTTGACTGTTTTATTACAAGTTAAATTAATCTTTAGCATCTATGATGGACGAGACCTGTCCAGGGTGTACCGCACCTCTCGTACAATGGCCACTAGAAATAGGCACCGGCTCCCTGACCCAGAAAGGAAAAAGCGGGTAAAGCAAACGGATAGATGGATTATCAAAAATATAATTAATTGCTGATTAAAACATTGGCGTTCCATCTACAGCGTTTATCCTTTTCATACTTAAAAGCTGTTTATAGAGTTACAAAAGATAGATGTTACCAAGATGGTGCATCCAATAAAAAGTACCAGAAATGAAATAAAATCTAATATCTAAACATTTTACACACATTGTCAAAGATTTAGTGAGTCTTTTATATTATAACTAAACACAAGAATTACCTAACTAAGAGATCAAAATTCAAAACTTTACAATTGCAGGTGACCAACTAACAAGTGAGAATGATGACATCTATTTTTATAAAGAATATACTGTATGTAGTTATTAGGCAAAAAGCTGGTTTGTTTACTGAAGCAAGATCTCAAGAAGGGGTTCTGAGTCCATGTACTAAATATAAATTTGTTCAAAGCTTTGCTAAGATCTGATCTCATTTCCTCTTCGACCAAACAACCTTCTTGGCTGATATAACTAATTAAATTGAGACGTTCACATAAATCTGCATGTCTCTCTGCTCGACTGAAGCCGCGGCATGAACTAAATGTTTTAGTCAGTATTTTTTCACAACTGCAGTGCTTGCCGAGATAATCTGAACAAAGTAGCAGTTAAATTTTTTGCCTTGGCTTTGACTCTCCAACAACAGTTGCTTTGTTTCGATGGTTACAGGTAACAAGTATGAGTGTGTATCCTAACACAAAGGCTTCTTTCTTTCACCACCCAAAAGGGATTTTTAATTGAAATATTGTTTGTCATCAATGGGGGTGTGGTGTGTTATTATGGTTAAATCCAACTACAAAAGCAAGGTGATTTGAACACAGGAAAAGTCTTGCTTTTGTGCACCTTGATGCTTTGCTCTTTAGATCCCAAATCAAAAGTTGTATCTAAGTTAAATGTGTGGCTTTTTTTTTGCTTTGTTCTTTTTACTTTTCTGCAGAGGCTCAAATTCTCTCAAACCCTGATCCTTGACTTCATTCACAACCACTCTAACAATGGCGCACCGGTCACAGAGTTCATCGATTGGAGACAATCCTCTCGACCCAAACTACCTGCCCCCACACTACAGAGAGGAGTACCGTTTAGCTATTGATGATCTGATAGAGAAGGACATCGAGGTATTTATTATTCTTCTAGCATTTTTCGTCTCTAACAGTCTGTATGCATTCTTACATGTCTCATTTTGATGTGCTGAACTTGTGTGTCTTCCGTTGCACCAGGGTTACTATGAATTCCTCCAGAACGCAAATATTGTAAATTTCCTGGCCCAGACGGAAATCGAATACATCAAGTCCACGCTTCAAATACCAAATCAGACCTCGGGAGTCCCAGAGTTGACGTATTATGAGGGAGGTCAAGATGATGAGGGCTCCTCGGACACCTACTGGCCAGTGCAGTCTGACTTGGCAGCGCCGGGACTGGATCTGGGATGGCCGCTGTCGCAGCACAGCTTCATCGGCCCCACAGAGGTTACCACTCTGGTCAACCCCTCTGACCCAGACATGCCAAGCATTAAAGAGCAGGCCCGGAGACTCATCAAGAATGCACACCAAGTAAGTAAAAGGGACAATTAGAAGACAAGCAAAAGTTAAAAATATCAATCGGTTTTATTTTCTTTTGTTAAATAGACTCTAAAGGATGAGATTGAAACATTTACTGATAATAAAAATACACAATTCATTGTATACCTACAAATATGATTCTTACGTATCTACTTAGTAAATTAGGTCATTATATATTTGTTTTCTAGTATCGTCTTCTGTATTTACTCCGCATAAACCAAGTGTCATCTTCTTGGAAAAAAGGAAAAACAGGTTAGATAAAGAGCTGACAATAACTTGTGTTTACTTTAACTAGTGTTAAGCTGCACTGTTGTTAGTTCAGTCTCACGTTATATCTGCCTCCGGTAACTTTGCCACCACACCCCTTTAGTCAAATTTCCAACCGGTTGGCCCTTAGCTAAATTAAAAATATGTTTAGCAGAAGCACAGAAGCCACATGTGACAAGCAGTCAAACCTGTTGGTGTGATGAGTTGTGGCTCTATTAGTCCTACGTTTCTGTTCGTAGATTTACAGAACATGTCTGTGTCTTGCAGGCATTTACTTTTAGTGTCTCTTGTGTCTACACCAAAGTGAATGTCTCACAGGCACATGGAAGGACAGCTTTAAAATGAAAAAACTCTCTAATCTTTCTGCAAAATCTTTTGTATGTAAATTTAGTAGATATTCACCCACACTTCATTGCTGATATACTGAGTGTGGTCAAATGTGCATAAAATATCAGTTATTTAGTAGAACAGTGCTATTGTACTTTAATTTTAGGACTTGAACCAAAGGTTGAGTGAGGATTACAGATTTAACTTTGATATTTACTGAATAGTGTAAATAATGTGTATAAGGTTTATAAACCTGTACATAAACACAATGTTCTTTGCTTGTGTTTTAAACAGCCGAGATATGACAAAAAGCTACCCAGGTTCTCCAAATTGTGTAAATGTACATGTAATTACAAATATTTTTTGTTCAGTCAAGCAACACCATCAAAACTCTGGAGATAATAGCCAACTTATGTTGATTATGACTGACTTTGTTGTGTTTATGCTTCTTGTCCAGGTTATTGCCATTGTGATGGACATGTTCACAGATGTTGACATTTTTGCTGACTTACTGGACGCAGCAGCACGCCACGTTCCGGTTTACATTTTACTGGATGAGCAGAACGCTCGTCACTTTATCTCGATGGTCATCGGCTGCAAAGTCAACTTAGACATAATTCATGTGAGTTCCTGTTTTATGTACCATTGACATTTCCTACATCTTTTGCAACTATCCAAAAGGGTTTATAAAGCCATTAACACAGATACATTTTGGTTTTCCAGATGATGCGTGTCAGAACTGTTGGAGGAATAACGTATCACTCCCGGACAGGAAAATCCTTTAAAGGGCAGGTGAAAGATCGTTTCATGTTGACTGACTGCAGCGCTGTGCTCAGTGGGAACTACAGGTAAATCATTTAATGATTTCATTAAAATAGTAATAATTTTGTAAATGTTAAAATCTTTTTCCTTAATGTTTTTAATCTTCTTCTAGTTTCATGTGGTCCTATGAGAAGATTCATCGCTGCATCGCTCACCTCTTCCTCGGGGAACTGGTCGCCACTTTTGATGAGGAGTTTCGAATTCTCTTTGCTCAGTCGGAGCCGCTGGTCATCGATGCATCCAGTGGACCACTCGCCATCACCGACCTCAGCAGTTATTTAAACGCCCAGTTTGGTTTAAAGAGGACACAATCTTTGCGTAACCCTGTTGGTTACAGAAGACAGCCTGAGATTCCCTCAGCCTTCCCCTATGGAGACTCAGATCGTAACTCTTTCCGAAGGAACGACCCACTTCGGCACACAATTGAACCTGGTCCTGGGATTACAGTTGGGAAATATTCTCAGCAGCAGTTCCGTCTCCAGCAATCATTCTTAGAGCAGGGAAAGTCTATAGTCTCCAGGCAGATGGAGATGAGTTCAAATGCTTTCAAGAGGCACAGCTATGCAGAGGGAACTCAGGAAAACTACTCATCTTCCAGGCAATACATGAAGCACAGAGTCATGAACAATCTGGATGAGACAGATTTCCACAGGTGTGTACTCTGCATTCTTTAATACTAACTGTTGGAGATCATAATTATTAGAAGTCATCAAATGTACCATACTATGTTATCTAATACCTATAAGAAACTAAGACACACTCTCTTTTTTTTAATACAGGGAGCAATTTCAAAGTACCCTTTACTACAATGAAGGGCCCGGGCCAGATTCCGGCCACGGACATTACGATAGACTTAGAAGTGGTTCGCCACACCTACCCATCGACCAGTATTCAAACTCGAGCTATCGCTCAGATCGGGAGCTTCCACTTGAAAACAGAGAGTACTTTTCATCTGAGGACCTGATAGGACCTGATGGGCTTCACGGCCCTCCATTAGCTGGGAGGTATGGAGGAGGATCCGGCCAAAAGAGGCCAACCATTGGTCAAGCATATGCCTGTCAGACCTCACCGACGCAGGTTCATCCACCAGATAAAAAAATGTTGCACAAACAATCTGATCAAGAGTACAATCAAGACCAAAGTGTAAAGCAAGGCCTGAGGAGTTGGAGAATCAACTCCTATCTAAGTACTTATGAGGACGCTGGAGAAGATGGTTTGCCTCAGCCTATGGGAGGTGATGCATTTGATGAGTCTCAACCCTCTGAGCAACCAGCTGCACCTGAAATCTCAGCTCCACGCTTTGGAATAAAGGAACCAACAAACGTTGCCCCCAAGCCCAGACCAGATATATTGAGACCACGCTTCGGAAAGCCAAAATTGCTAGAGAGTGGCAATAAAGACTCTGCCTCGCTAGCAACAAAGGATGTGCTTCCCTCTTTCAGTGATTATAGGTCTGTTCTGGGGAAAAAAGACTGGGTAATTGAGAAAGAAAAGGAGAGAGAGTCAGAAAGAGCAAGGCATGTGGGAGAAGATGCAGAGATGAAGGATACTTCAGATATCTTTCTGTCTAGACATGAATCAGTCCGGTCACGCATTAACCCACTCCTTCAACGTAGTTCTCGCCTTCGCTCCTCACTTATATTTGCATCTTCCAAGGGAGAGATACACAGTAGCAGCTTAGGTCTAAAACCAGCAACAGAAGAAGATGAGCAGTTAGATTTGGGACGCACTTCGTCTATTGTGGCCCAGATCCTCGAAAAGAGGAGGTCTTTGTCACGTGAACCTTTTGAATGGCGAAAGAAGGCTGAAGAAAAAGACAGTGGGAAAGAAAAGGAGAAAGACAAAGAAGAAAAAGAGCAAGAGAAAAACAACACAGAAGTGAAAACTGAGGTTAAAGAAAAGGAGGAACCTCGCAATACTAACAGAGAAGAAAAAATAACACCAGCTGTTGAGAAACCTAAATCACCATTAAATGTAAATGACGTAGCTACTAGACTGCAGTATTTCAAAGACCTAGAAGCTAAGAGAAAAGCCTCAAAAATGGAGACAGAGAGACCTGCCAAGGCCCCAGAACCTCCTGAAAAGAAGCCAGACCTCTCTGAGAAACCTCCTCTCAACCCAATGCCCACTCCAAAGACCCCAACGGTAACTGTCAGTTCAGCAGACCCTGAACCAAAGAAGCCAGACACTTCAACCAAACTGTCAGAGGTCCCTCGCAGACCTTCACTATCTTTAAAACCCTCAATGATCTCTCCCAAGCCTTTTGTGAGTTCCCTGAAGCTTTCAGAGACATCACAACCTCGTAAAGAGGAAAGGGAACCAGAGGGCCAAAAGAGAGATGTTCCTAAGTTACTAAAGCCTCTTTCTTCACCCAAGCTCTTCAAGAAAGATCCACTGAAGATTAAGGGACTGAATCCTCGTCGGATCTCTTGTGGTGAGGAGATTCTGATCACAGATGCAACAGATGCAGAAAAGAGTGAGATGAAAAGGTACCGCTCTCAAAGTTCTTCAACTCTGCCACATGAAGACTCTAAGGACAGACTGCAAAAGGTTATGGGATCCAATACGTCCATAAACACTATTGGTGATGGGAAAGGTGAAGGTAAGACACTTGAGTTCCTGAAGAAACAGACTCAGAGGTTAAAGGGGTTCTTGGGGCCAAAAGATAAAGAAAAGAAAGCCTCAGGAGAAGAGAAGGGCATGAGCACGGTCAAGGAGGTAACTGATGATTCAAGCAAAAAGCAGAGCTCTTTGGCTAAAGACACAGGACCCACGACTGCTGATCAGTCCTCAACTAATCATAGAACATCAACAGGGACATTAGTCTCATCACGGCACCAGACCCCAGGAAGCTCCGTTTTGTTCAGCAGCAACCTGCGAGACGACACTAAAGTCATTCTGGAGCAAATCTCCGCCAACAGCCAGAAAAACCGTCAGGAGCGAGAAGAAACTGGAGCAAACAAAGACGGCGCCGCTGCAGAGAAAGTACTGGAGCCACAGAACCCTATAAAAAAGAATCGATTCCTACGAGCAACGGGCACCAACCAGGAGAGAGAGGGGTTACTGAAGAGGATAGAAAGTCTGAGGAAGGAGAAGAAGGTCTACAGCCGTTTTGAGGTAGTTGATGTTAGCGGCATAGATGGGAAAAATATATAAGCAAAACAAGAAAAACTCTCACATTTGAAATAAAAAATGTGAGTGGAATCTAGTATATGATTACAAAGGGTTCCATGATAGATTATTAGTTGATCAGCAGCATATTGTACATTTGTTTTTATACTTTGCAGTTATGTTACCTACATATTATTTTGGTGGTGGTGTCGTGCTTCAGCAGGTCTAGCACAATCATTAACATCGTTGTTCAAAATTAGTCTGCCATTTAAACTTTTCTGAAGCCCCAGAATACAACAGCATGCAGGGGAAGAAGGAAAAAAGGAGGCAGATGTTCTTGATTTCACTGTTAATCCTGTTGCTCTGTTAACAGATGGGGAATAGCCTGGGATAACGAAAGATGGAAGAGCGACCTTTTATATGGACACTATTTATGCAAGACGATCAATAACACCCTCTGCCAACCTGTGCCAACAACACTCAATCACTCCTAAAAAGTACCTCTGGTTCCCAACACTGTGGCCTTTCCTGGAGTTTTTAAAGAAGTAATGAAACTTGAAAAGACAATATTGAAAATGCTGGAAACAAACTAAAGGCATTGAGTTTGGAATGTGCCTTTTTGCCAAGACCTGGTACTACTTTTTCCTTATATGGTGACTGAGAGACAAAAGTGACTACTTGCACACTGGCTGCATGGACTAATGTTTCACCGAGCAGAGAAAGGCACGGTGGTTCAACTAAAACAACTTGTATGAGTGTGACTGAGAAACTTGGAAAAGATAAAAACAGAATGCAACATGTTGCACCTGAGGGAAAGAAAATGGATACATGCCAGTCAAAAAAAAAACATGGCAGTATTTGACAGTAAGTGTACAGAACCAGTGTTGTGTGTTTCTGGTAATGCTTGTGTGCCTTGTACTAGTTTGTAACTGAATGAGAGAAAGTGTCCTTGTGGATTCACCCATGTGCCAACAGCTCATCGAGGGCAAAGCTAGAAAATTATCCCAAAAGCTAGCAGAGAACATAAAGAAAAAAGGTGTTTTTTTTAAATGCTAACATTGCAGCAGCAAAAGTATGTTTTGATAAGAAAAAGGACAAAGCTGGAGTGAACTTTTAACAGAGTGTATCTTTCCATCAAGATATGGACCTGCTTTACAGGACTGAAGATGTCAAAATAAGCATTTAGGGAGGAGCTTTTCAAGTCCGAGGACTTGAGTCATGTATTTGTGCTGGCCTTCGTTTTTAGTGTAATGTAAATAAAAATGTAAGTCATCTTCAGCTGCCTTGAGTCACGGTAAAATAGATTTGAGTTTCACGGGCCTGTTTCTCATTCTTTTCTGAATTTTAAACAAGGCATTACCTGTAGAAGAAAGCAAAAAAAAAGGGTTGGGTGTTTTCCACATTGCTGGAGCAGAGCCATGTTTCCTTACATAACTCACTTCAGTTCTGAGGTTTACGCCCTAAACAGGACTCCTGACTCTATTGTTGGTCAATAAACACAATTAAAACTTGCAGTATATGCTTGATGACTTGACTGGGCGTAAAACTATTTTGTGTTCTTGTAGAGTAAGTCTGAGGACTGGATTAATTCCTGAGGAACGATGCAAAGTTTACACTGTCTTCTATACAGGACTTTACTGTATATATTTATATATAAAGAGGCTTGTTCATACTTTAGGCTATAAATTGGAACATGAACATCTTTAATTTACCGTAAAAAAACTGACTTAATGGTGTTTATTTTTGATTCAAATGGGAATGTTTGTAAAAAAAAACCTATTGGCATTAATTTGGATTAATCAGTTGCACAGGGTTATTGTGTCTGTTTTTAAACCTGAAAGAGTATTACATTGTGTTGGAAATACTGCAAAAAAAAGTTGTTTTTTTATTAAATATCTTTTAAAAAATGATTTTGATTGTGACTGTTTTTATATGAGCAGGTGTGCACATTTCAGTGTGTGTAGATTAGAGGCTTTTTAGATCAATTACGACGTTGCAGCAAGGATTAAAAAGCTTTATAATTTTGAAATAAACACTTTAACATCAGTATAGAATATTCTGATAATGTTGCACAGGAGATGACCACCAGCATCTCTCTAACAGGAAAAAAAATACTTCAAGTTTGATCAACCACAGACGTTGTAGCAACTAGAAAGATAATAAATACAAACCAGTTTCTTACATAAACGATATGAAAACACTCAATAATGCTGAGCTAAACAGACTGAAAGCAAACAGTTGATGTCAGTCGTATTAACGAACTGGGATTGATCTTTCATCCATCAGGCTCAAGAAACTCAGAAGCTGACCTTAATGAAATTTAACATTTCTAATTCATCGTGGACTCGATGGAACAAAGAAAACAAGACTTGTACCTCTAATTCCTAAAAACTACCAGCGAGTAGGCAGGCTTGTTCCTTCGTCTGTGCAGCTGCCTGCTTCTTCGCCTCCTGCAGCTCCTCGTCAAGTTTGTGCAGCTGAACCAATTTCACTTTTTCTATTAGAGCCACAGAACAGAAAACAGACAAATAAAACCCTCTACATAACCATTAGAACAGTTCACCGCTAGAGCTGTAAGGAGACGCTCGTCTCCCGAGACAAGACGAGATACTGGGTCCATGAAACGAGACGAAATTTTTACGTTTTTAAGAAAAAAGCTTTTGCCACAAAGTGAACTGACTGGCTTTTCTCCTGTCTGATTTTATTTTATTGAAAAAAAAAAATAATTGCCAAGACTTTTGTTCATTTATTATCCATCACATGTAAATCCTGTTGCTTTTTTTTTTTTATACTGAAAACATTTTCCCACAACCTGTCAAAACAGCTTAAAAACCCCCTCAATGAAAATTTAAACAGCTACAAATATTCCATCTTAAAATTACAAAAGAAACACACAAAACGTAAAAAGTAATAAATCTAATTAAGGCGGACACTGAAGCTGTAAGGTGCTCTGACAGGCGTTTGGGAGTCTGGGCCGTGGAAACTCTCAGGACTGACTGAAGAGGTGGACATTAGAGTGAAACTCCTTTGTGAGTTTTTTTCTCTTTTAAGTTATTTTCATCCAGAGAAAAGTTGCTCACATTGATGAACCCAGAGATGATTAAATAGCTTGTGTGCTCGACTCAAACAGCTTAATGAAAGGTTCAAACTCCCACGAGAAATCTTGTGACATTTTAATTTTGTTACAAGCCTATTCATCACACGTATTCATGAGGAAAACAGAGGGAGGTCACTTACCAGCTGACAACAGCTGACTTTTTGTATTTTCAGCACCCTCCACTTCGTCTGGGAGTCTCTCTGGGGACTAAATAATAATAATAATAATAACAATGCATAGTCCATCTTTCAATTGTTAAAAATAGAGTAGAAATAAAAGTAATACTGAAATACAAACTAAACCTACAAAGACGGCGTGCAGCTGCTTGTGTTGCTCGATCAGTTGCTGCAGTTGTTTTTCAAATCTCATCCTGTTGAAACAGAAAACTCTGTGTAAATTGAGGTGAAATATGTTTATGTTGTTTTGTTGTTTTGTTTTGAAGGCAATGAATCATTGCTTTATGTGCAGGTACCGCAGCTTCCTGTGTTTAAGCTTCACTTCCTGGATTTCACATCTGAACTGTTCCAGCAGCTCCTCGCTCGCCTCACTCTGCTTCAGTTGCCTACAAAACACGTGTTTTATCACTCAACTCATGCGCGCTATTATTGTACGTTAATTTAATTCAGAAAGGATTATGAAGCCTGACTTGGAACGCACTTTATTTAATTTTGCTTGGGTTTGCGGCACAGACTTCGGAAGCTAGTTGCACCTGACGTAAAACACAAAAGAGTTTTTGTGGCGAGAGAAATGACAAATTTAGTGATTTAATGAAGCAAATATGCATTATTTAAAAGTGAATGTTTACAAAAACATTGAATATAATGAAAAGTGGTGGGTGAGGTTAGGGCAGACAAACAACTCAACCGGCAGCCTTTTTTTCTCCACAAACCACATTGTCGTGGAAGAGGCTGGAGCGTGGGTGTAAGGAGGGGTGCAACCTAGTCAGGTCACCTGTCCATTACATGGTCAACTATGCCTGTATTCTCATTCCTAAGGTCAACTGGACTACCTGGAAAAAAACCCTACAGGCACAGAAGGAACATGCAACTCCTCACAAAAAGGCCTGTAGAGCTGGAACACAAACCAAGGACCTTTCTTGCGATCAGTTCATGTAGGCAATTATGGACCGACCTGTGTTACAACCCCCAGTAATGTATTCAGGACAACGACTGATGGCAGGAAGTTCGTCTGCATTTTGCTATCAGATAAGTCAGGAAGGGGCAAGCAATAAAGGAAGCCAGACTTGTTGGACAGGCCTTCTTCGTTCCAAGGCAAGAGAATGACTCAAAAACACAAGATGAAAGGATGAGTGGATTTCACCAAACCCCACTGAGCTGGTTTAGGTATTCAACAGACCAACAACGGCAAACTTAAAGTGGTGCACATTTTCTGAACAGCCTTTTACTTCTGCTACAGCAAGAATTGCCTTGAGCAAATCATTGGTAAATTTGACTTTTTTAATTAATTGCTGTCTTTAAGAGTTTATTTTTCCCCCTAAACGTTTATTCCAATTTCTTTTCTAAGACATCAAATTAAAGTAAACTGCGAAAAAAGGGAGGTTATAAAACGTTTGCCCAACCAGGTGACAGAAAAAGCACATTGAGAATGAAGTAAAATAAAGTACATTAAAAAAACAAATGCCTGAATAATGACTGTAGAAAATAACTTCATAACTTCGGTTGAATAAATTCTGTCAGTGTTTGTCACTGAGTTTATCAGACATAAATCATTTAATTGTAAGTTACTGCCATCTAGTGTTAGAAACCCCTTTCTGAATGGTAACACTGATGGGCTAATGGCTAAGCAGACATTAATATTTTTATTTGTGTATAAAGTTTACCTTTCAGACTCCTGCTCAGACTCTGCACACTGGAACTGCAGCTTCCTGCACAACTCTAAAAAAAAAACCATCCCTAATAATTTACAAAATATGCACAGAAAATGAAAAATAAGTTCCCAAATGTAGACAACTAAAGCTTTAACATTATGTAGCATAAATACAGCGTTCAACTGAACGTGAAAGTTGTTCACGTTCCCTCATGTTCACCTTCTTTTTCTTTACAGATTCCCTCCAGTTGGTAAGATTCAGATTGTACTGCAAAAACAAAGACACACTACGTCTTCTGACTGAAATAAAAGTATTACACAGCACATGACTGAAAGCTTTCATAAACCATACCAATATCATGATAACAGGATGTACTGTTGGCCGGTCTTTGACCACAACTCAGCTAAATTTACTAAGATTGATAAATATTTGGTGAACATTTATAAACAGCTGGTTATCATGTCTTTCTTACAGTTTTCCAGTTCTTTCTGCAGTGTGTCACTGACATATTCCAGATCTTTGATTTCCTCCTCCAGGATGCCTTTACCTTGAACATGAGAAACAACAAACAATCCTACTTTAAAACATTAAGGACAAGTTGCTTTCCACATGTTGAAAATCAGAATGGGTCTTGAAGGGAGCTGCCGTTCCCAACAAGCTGGAGATAATAATCATATCTCATTAACCTCCATTCATCATGTTCTGCAACTCCACGGATGGAGTAACAGGTAAGGATGTACCTCACTGACGATAAGGCATCAGGAAGTCAGAGAAGCAGTATATTAGGTACAACCAGCTGTCTTACTCACGGTTTTAATTTATTTCCCTTCAAGTTAGCACTTGGCATCATTATTGTATTGAAATGTGTTTTTCCCTAAGTCTGGGTTCGAACTGGGTCTCGGCTCAAGTGTTAGGTTGTACTTTCTTTCATTTCTTTTAAACCGAGGCGGAAGTGAATGTTTGTTTGCGTGTCGTCAAGAACTACGTGCGTTCTCATTGGTGCGCACAATAACAAAGATTTCTAACAAAACTGGACCTTCGAGATGGAAGCTTTCACGTTTCACAATGTTGGCGTACTCTTAGACGTCTATAAGATACATTTAAAGGTGTTTCCATTGCAGATTTAATAGATTTGGGGGAATGTAAAAAGAAATCCGGAAGTGAATAACGTAGCTTCACAAAGAGTAATAACAAGTCAAGATTGTTACCCCTCCTTCTCTGCTTTTCCTGCCAGATGAAATTACCTGTTGAGCCATTGATGTGCTATTAGAAGTGGCTTATGATTAGATAAATAATATCTAAAGTCTATGTAACAGGTACAAATCACAAAACTTCCATATACACATTAGATCATTACGGTATACATGTCGAGGACTTGGTCACGAACACGGAAAAACTTAATAGGGACTTCGCTAGCTAAATATGTACTCTTTGTTTCATGTAAATGAGGTGAATCTAGCTTGTTATAATTCTTTCGAAACGTAGGACTGAACCTTAAATGTGAACATTCAGCCAAAATAAAATCAGCTACGATTCCTTGGCTGAAATGTCTACAAACTTATAGAAAAGTCCATCTTTGTTAGTCCAAAACATGTTTTTATTGGGTCTGCACAGCCCTACAAATATCATTTTTCTCAAAGAACCACGTTTAAAAGTAGCGATTTAAAACATCCACTAAAACAATCAGGGAAAAAAATGTATATGTTTAAAAAATAAATACCTCGTCGCAGTTTCCTAAGCTTGTCCATCAACTGTTCAACTTTAGGTTCCTGCATTTCTGCACCTGATAGAAGTGGACGGGAAAAAAATCACTTTCATGAATTACAAAAATGTATTTGTTGTTGTTTTTATCAGTTTACCTTCTTTCACTTGTGTCGCGTTAATCATGTCTTCAATACTGTATCCTGTCATTATAACATGTAAAGAAATATGAATTAGGAAACTTCATGTTTAACCTTTAAATAATGTAATGCCGTATTGTGGCTATAGAGGGCAGCTGAAGATGTTTATGGGTACCAAGAAAAAAAAAAAAAAAAACAGGAAAGAAGTTGTTCTATAAACTTTCCGTGTAATTAAAGATTTATCTCTGACTGCTTTTATTAAATAAAAAAAACAGGTGCATCCTCTACAGTTAGCCGTTACGTTTCCAACTGAAAAAGGCTAGCTTAATTTTAGCTACATTTAGCTAATGTAGGGACATCTTAACACGAAAGAGGAGCATTAATCCGCTTGGCTTTCCCGGTTAATAAGTCATTAATCGGTAACATTTTAAAGTGTTGGGCGTCATACCGCTTAGTTCCTCCATGGTTACCCAGAAAGATCAGTCTGAATGTGACTAATGTTCAAATTCTGTCCTCTGAAGTCGTCAAAAATGGAAATCGCGCGCGCGTCAACAGTTCATTTTAGCGGCTACTTCTGTAAGGCAGCCATTTTGAATTTTCAGGAAACCTCTGTCTTTGAAAAGCGGTTCAGTTACTTTAAACTGGGAAGAAAATTGATTAGGACCCTAATTTCAAATGAAGTTCACTAATATTTGTAACCTGTGCTGGCAAAATGAGTCAAAGTGAGGGATTTTTTCCGAGATTGAGTTAATATTTTGAAAATTCTCCATCCCTAAAGCTTCAAAATGAAATGTAGTTTGTTGAAATTTGGTCATTTTTAAGAGCAGTAGTTTAAAATTTTTATTGGTCTAGAATAATGTCATCAGGAATTCAAGTGCTATGTATATAAAAGAATGGGTAAGCTTTACAATGACGCCAAACATTATACGAAGGGATATCCTGGCGCCATGGCAGAAAAATGGTCAGTTTTAAAGGAAATTATACAAGTTATAAAACAGGATTATTTATGAAGACACAGTAGAAACATTTTGATTTAAAGGTAGATGATGTGCTACTTTAGTTACAGGTATCGCTAGATAGTGTCTTTATGGGCTCATTTTTACACAACTGTCAACAGTGGCAAAATTTTACAATTTCACTTATTTTGCACTGCAGCTTGTCCCCATTTTGTAATTTAATTTTATCTAAAAAAGAATAAAAGCATTGTTTTTGTCTCTCTTTCCAATTTTCCTAAAATTTAAAAGGAGAAAAACAAATCCTTCAGGGTAACCTTCTGGAGTAGTTTCCAGTTAAACATAAAGAAAAAAAGAATAATCACACAGAGTTCAATACCTTTACACGGTCTCCATTTTATTAAGCAAACAGCTGTCCAGTCCAACTTCAATATGGTGCAAATATACAATGCAAACAGATAAAGCCCAAACCTAATTTATACACATCAGAACACTAAGGTATCTTATGTACACGTACATGTTAGTTGGATACAAACACAACATTTAAAATAAAAAAAAGAAGGGATTCTAAACAACAGTGCCTGCCTAAAACATCAGCTTTACTGTGTGCATTTGCACATGCAAAAGATGACAGGGTCATGCAAGAGGTATAGATTAAGAAAACGTTATAGTACGAATATTCATGTTAAATACACCCTTCACCGCCTTTTGTGTTTAAATGTAGAAATATTTGGCCATTAGTGCACGTTGCTTTTTTTTAATTGCTATGGTGTTTTATGAGTTTACAATCTGCCACTTCGTTTCCTCCACCAGCTTCAAATCAACCCCGTTATGTACACCAAGCTCAAACAAATCAGTTTTAAGTTCCCTCAAATCCAGTACTTATTTACGCCATTCTTTTGTCAGAATAAACCTTTTATTAAAGTGAGGAAAAATGTGAGTTGTAATGAGAAAAATAAATAAACTCAGCAGGTTTCGCTATACAGTAATGGTCACACAAGAGAGAGAGAAAAGTAATAAAGACAAGAAAAAAGGTAAAGAAAAAGAAAATCCTGTCTGTGGCATGACACCAAACATTTTAGAACATAAAAAAATCTTTTAGTCTTAATAAATATTTATTTTATGTCTATATCTGTCAAACATTCAGAACACAGTGCACATTGTCCTCAAAAATAAACACATCCATATGAATCGCTCCAGCATGCCTTTTAGAGGTAGGAACGGGGGAGGAAAGAGGATTTGAGGAGGGATACTGGCAACAATAACATGTTTAACTATGTACAGCTGTGAGAAGCGAGCTCGAGGTCTAAACCTACAGAATCCTACAGCATCTTCAGTTGTGTTTCCAATTTTGCCATGCACAGTTAGTCAACACCAGCAGGCTGAAAAGGAGAGACAAGTCTGTGAAAACATGAAGAAAAAAAAAAAAAAAAAGTATTTCTATCTTTTCTTCAGGAAAAGCTGGTTCTACATGAGTAAAAAGCATTATTCTTCCCAGTTTAATTTTCTGCAGCAAGGCAAGGCTGAATGGCAAGTGCCCAGAGCGTAACACGTTTTATTCTGAATGTGTCGAGCCGCACTGGGAGTCTGTTAGGTGGGTGATGTAGACAGAACCATGTGTGTTAGTAGAATCAGAGGAAAAAACAGCAAGACTGACAGCAGATCATTACAGTCTGTCATTAAGAGCAAGGTCTGAAATAGAGTAAATCAACACCGTCCCCTCTCGGTTGAATTTTATGGCATGCTGCATCTCCTCCACTCCACGGCACAACTACCTGTTGCAGGAAAACAGAACGGGGTGTGTGTGTGTGTGTGTGTGTGAGGGATAAGAGGTTTAATGAGACAGAGAGAAAGATCATGTTAGGAACTTTTCACAGTTAAGGGAGGCTGCCGCTGCCTGAAGGTGCAGGCTCATTCGCGGGAGCGTCCCACGATGGACAGGATGTAGAGGAAAATGTTGATGATGTCAGTGTAGAGGTTGAGGGCAGCAAAGATGTACTCCTCTGGACTCAAGGCCAGCTTCTTGTTGCCCAGAAGGAGCTGGGTGTCAACAGCCAAAAACTGCACACAGAAGAAAAGTAAAGGAAGAATGAGTTGTTTTAAAAGCTTCACTTTTAGGATCTGAGATGAAGAACCCAAAAATACACGTTTCTTCCAAATACATTCCTCATATACCATCAGAAAAATATATGCAACATATGTAGTTGCATATGTTTATTTGAATGATTTCAGTGTTGTTTAATTTATTCCTGTAAATCATGTCCTAGGTTTGTCTAAAGTTTTTTAGTATTTTATGGCATCTAGAAAAAACATCTGCATTTATTTTCAACATAAAAGTTAGAAATGAACAGAAATAGCAACCAAAAAGAAGGTTTTCTGTCAGAGATTGACTAAAACACTACATCAGTAAATGCAAACACTTGACAGATTGCATTGCTTTAACAAGATTTAAAGCATTTATTTAAAAAAATATATCTTAAAATCAGTTTAAGAGTTTCTCTGGCTTTATTTTAAAACAACAATCTTGTTTTTATCTTGTCTTCTGTTGAACTGTGTAACGGAGCGCATCAGACAGACGTTCAAGTGAAGATAAAGTTACACCAACTGAAGAAAACTAGTTACTTTAACCCTCCATAAAGAAAATAAAAATGCCAATAATGATCACAAACTACTCCAATAGAAATTTCGGATAAGTCCCAATTTTTTAAAATAAATTAACCTGCATAAAGAAAAATGAACAAACTCCAGAGATGTTAAAGTTATTCAAGTGTAAAAAAGTTGTCTTTTCATCACAATCTAACATACAAGTGTACTAAACTTACGCAGGTGAAGAGCAGGGCTCCCATTGAGGCGTAAAAGATGTGCAGGATCTTGTTGCGGATGAAGATGCAGAGGATCGAGAACAGCAGCAGAACAATCAAGCACACGAAAAGAACGCCCCGACAGGAAGTGAAGTCGTACTTGCTCTGCAAAAAAGAAAAACGCATCAACTGCTGGTTTGAATATTTAATGTTTTGCACCATTTTAGGAAGCAGCTTTTATTTTGGGAAGACGATGTCTTCAGCTCAAACATTTGAGAAGCAGAGGGACGTTTGTGGACGTCTGTCCTGACCTGCAGAGAGAAGAGGACGACGGTGAAGCAGACGACTGCCGTGATGCCTACAGCTATGATGACCGTCTCAGTGTCGTAGAAGCTGGCGATCATTCCCACCATGTAGGAGAGGCTCAGCGTCAAGATGGACTACAAGAAAAAAAAAATCAATAAAAAATTAACAACTCTCTCACTGATTAGGTTCATGTCTCATACTGTCTGCTTTCTGCTGCCCTACATATCACACATCTATCTATAATAGTCCAACAGTTAACTTTTCATGCTTCTGTCTAATTTATTATCTTTAAATGACAGATTAGGTAGAACCGGTTTATCTTTTTAATTATTTAGGCGTGTTCTTACCAAAGCAACCAAATTCCACGGGTGCTTACGACGGAAGTCCCCGCAGCAGCTAAGGACAATCAGAGACACAAAGAACACTGCGTAGGACACGTAGTATGTCCAGGGGTTACGGCGCACAAAGTACTTGGCATCGGCAACAAAGGTGAAGACGGCAACAAAGGAGAAAGTGACCAGCAGCTGTGCTGTGAGGACTGAGAAAACCTGACGGGGTAAAAGAGGAACAACGACATTTTTAGAGGCGTAGAACCAGTTTTTGGCAGGATTTAGTTTTTGGACAAAAAGACTTTTCGTATCCTCACTTACTTTTCTAATGAAGGCTTGTCGAATGTTCTTGTCCTCAAAGCCAGAGCTGGTGAAGTCTTCGTTATCGTAGTAGGATGGAGGCCCGTCACCATGGTAACCAGGGCTCCCTGCAGATGCTGCTGAACAACAAGATGAAAGTTAAGGTTTTCACAAGGCGGCTGGCAAAACAAATGAATAAGCTTCTGATGTGATTTTAATCCAGTGACTGCAGTGTTGATCCTGTGATCAGTTCGTCAAAATAAGAAGCAATAAGTCTGATGTGGACTGAAAGGGAAATATATGCATTTTTGCAATATAAGCGCCAAAGAAATGTTTATCCTTTTCCCTAAAGTGGAAAACAGATTTATGAATAAGTGGAAACTAACTCAGTAACTTTAAATATAAAGTATTGTTTTCTCCTTACTGACAGACAGTGTTATGTAGGCAAATATGTACTTTTTACCTGTCCATGTTCATGATCATAACAATGACCCACAAGGAGCAAAGGTACACCCAGCTCAACAGAAGTCATAAAGAAACTATAAATCAAGAGCACAGCAACATCTCCAGAACCACAAGAAAAAAGAGGGCACTTTATGAAACAATTTCCACACACTTGAGTGTTTAACTTCTTTTATAATTCATGTTGTCAACATTTCTAATTTGTTGCAGGACTTTCTAAAAATAGCCTCCAAAAAAATCCAAAATGGCAGCAGATCCCTGCGCCTGTGGGATCTCTGACTGGTACCATCATGTCTTGAACTCAGTCTCACTGTAAGTCCTCGGATCCATCCCGTCACTTACACTCGTTGGACCATCCGACGTCTGATCCGTGTCCCACAGACCCGGACCCGCTGTGAGTCCACTGGACCCCGTCTGTCCGTCTGTCGGAGCCGAAAGGATCGTCTCTCCTCGGCGTCTGGTTGTCGACGAGCTTCTTATACTCCATCATATCCAGGGAAGCGCTTCTCCTGGCTCTGCTGCTGCTGTCAGGACTCTTCTTGCTGTTGTTTTACGCTGGCCTGGTTTCTGGCACCCTTGGCTTCCTGTCTTTCAGGGACGATGTGCAGCGTCACCGGTTCAGCTGATTCGGTGGGACGGAAGACGCGGACTGGATTCGGTTCGCTTCGATTAGCCCGGCCCGGAGTCCTCTCGGCACGGACTGGACTCAGTTTGCTTGTGGTGTCCAATACAGGTTCGTGTCTAGAATATGTTTCTTGGGGGGGGGGGTCAGGCAGGGGCACAGACTGTAGGATGGTGGCACAGTCAAATTGCTAATTTATCTAAATTCCCTGCAGTCGTAGATTGCAATGAGCTGTACAACAAAATTGCAATAATAAAACTTTTTATTTACCCAAATATAAACACATGGGTTTTTTTTCCATGTAAGAACTATGCAGTCGATTCAAATCTGGGACATCCAGAACACAAATAGACATTTGGATACATCACAGTCTCACTATACACCAAAGACAGTCTGCCTGTGCGTCTGCTTTCAATATAAGAATTGCATTAAAATAGAATTACAAGAGTTTCAGCTTAATATTTACAAGTATTTATTGGCGGTTGGCAAACAATTTAATGGAGCATTACCGCCACCAACTGGTAAGGAGTGTGAAGTCTGAAGCTTCCAATTTGAAACCCTAATCTATGTGCGCGACGAACAAAGTGATTGACAGCTCTGGCGGGGTTGGCCAGGCAGGGTGGCCAATTAGATTTCAAGGGTAGTCATGCCCCTGGTCCAATAGGGGCCCTCGGGGGCCACTATCCGGCTTCAACACACCTGATTCAACGGCTGACTTACCCCTTCAGCAGATCTTCAGGTTCTGCAGAAACCCGTTCATTCAAATCAGGTGAATCAGAGAAACAACAATATGGAGGACAGTGGCCCTCCAGGACCTGAATTGGACACCCCTGAGTTAAAGTATGTTGTTGAAACCTACAATGTTCCTGCTCCTCACTGTGTTGTCTCTGCTACCGTCACACAGAAACATCAGAGCTCTCCACGGGACCCAAGGCTCCCTGGTAAGTTCTCTGGAGAACACGAACACTGCGAATAGTAACACCGTTCCCCCTCTTCTCCCCCCTCTCGACATTTTGGAACCGATCCATTTTTTGTTTGTCATACGAGACAAATCTATCATACTCCTTAGTCGTCCTTTCATTTTCACGTCTGACACAAATGTCAAGAAAAACTGTATTTTTTAACATTTTAGTCATCCTGTTATTACTAATCTTCAGGCACATTCAACACAATCCAGGTCCAGACTACAGCTCCCTCCGTCTTTACTCCATTATCTCGTGACGTATGAGTGCTTCCGTAGTCGTAAAAGTTTTGGACTCTGACTGTTGCTGGCTGTTACAGGCCACCATCTGCTCCTGCCTGGGCCTTACCTGCTCTCAGTTTAACTCATTGTTCCTTACACTTACTCTAAACATTTGTTATGAGGTGACTTGAACTGGTCCACCCACATCTGTGCAACTCCAACTGGTTGCTTTAAACCTCCCCCACCTTGTACAGGCTCCAACCAGATTTAACACCAAATCTTTTGAAAACAGGACACTAATTTGATGTCATTCTCACCAACAGACCATCAAAGTACATCTGCTGTTTTCTGCCAAAGCCTTAGTGAGTACTGAAGTATTGCTTGTGTTTGGTACAAATGTTAAATATCCACCCTAATCATCTATAAATGTTTGTTACTGTTGTATTGGGATTGTTGTTGTTTTTTATTAAATTGAGCCCACTCCTGCTGCCTGTTGGCCAGGTCGTCGTTGTAAATGAGAACAAGTCTTCAATTGACCGACCTGGCAAAATAAAAGTTAAAGAAATCAATTTTAACTGCTGTGTTTTTATTACATTTATTGTGTTTGTGCTCATCCTGTTGTGTTTTGCACTTCCGGCTCAAATAGAACATTGATGTATAATTACTAAAACAGAGTTGCCTTTAAAGCAAATGGTCACTGATGCCTCGGCTCTAGTGTTGAATACTCACCCATAGGGTCAACAGGAAAGCCTGGCTGTCCAGGACCTTGCTGATAAGGGCCCTGAGGGTAGGGTCCTTGTGGGTAGGGTCCCTGTGGATAGGGTCCTTGTGGGTAGGACATCTGAGGGTAGGGACCAGGGGCAAAACCTGGACCTGCCGGAGGGAAGCCAGGCTGCCCATAACCACCCGCTGGTGGGTACGGTCCTCCTGGGGCTTGGCTGTAGTTGGGAGGTGGCATGCCAAAACCTGGCTGAGGGGGTCCGTAGACGTCATTATGGAGTGGGTTAGTCTCACCCATAATAGGGTATCCACTTTTGTCCTGGGACATGGTGTGGACAAAAGCTTACAACTGCAATAATCTATAAAAAAAACAGAATTGGACAATGACCACTTAAATAAAATGCACTCAACACAAACATACATTAAACAGGAAAAAGGATCTTAACTAAAATTGTTGCACAATATAAATCTGAACATTTTCAGAAAGACTGAATGGTTAACAGATTACAGTCCAAAATGCAGAAATAAGCAAATATGTTCAAACAACAGTTCAACACCTTCAACCTAAAATTAAATTTAAAATTTATGTCAATGTTAAATAGTTTATCTGCTGAACGAGTGGCCTGTTTGAGGAAACCGTACTAATAGTTTAGTTTAAAACACATTTTTCAATGTGTATCAAATAAAGAGTTTTACTGATTTTCCTCAGGAAGAAATATAATTTACTGGTAAATGCTGTAATGACACTGCCCCCCCACCCAGGCTACTTGAACAAGCTTCTGTGTCATTTGCATTGTCAATAAAAATAAACAGGCAGCTTCGTGCACATAAAACAGACATCTCCTAAAGGGGACAACATTTAAATGGGTGCTTCTGAATGTGTTTTGCAGTTTTCACAAAGAGGGCTACGGTTCCCCGCAGAAAACGTCTGCTGAGCAGGAGGGGAGCCAAAAGCCACTGAGCCTGTTGCAGACTTCGAAAAACTGAAAAAAGGCCCAATGTGGGGAGAGCGCTGGCTTTACGCTACAATAGAAGCAACACAGTCGTGTGTGTAAAGGGATTTAAACACGCTCGCTACACCTGACCTGTGTTTTTTTCGCCAACCTTAGCAAAAAGTGCAGAAATGTTCATTCAGTGGCAGATCAGAAAACTGAAAGTCATGTTGACTGATTGAGCTCCCTCCTTCCTTCCTTGCCCTGTCTTTTTCCAGGCCACGCTGAATTAACAGTAAGTGTTATGCAACATTGCTCCATTTTGCTCTTTCCAATGCATTTGGACTCCTGATGATCCCTGTCCGTTACACTGGGACGGTGCAGTGAGACGCTGCAGACTAACATGTTGGCGGTGCTTCGTGCTGACATCACCCATTAAGATCATTCCAGATTAGTCATTATCTAAGGAGCCAAATCCCCCCACAGACAACAATCATTCTGTGAGGCAGGCAACGTATTATACACACTGATCTTTTTTATCGTGTGTCTTCACATCAGCCCCTTCATCTGTAGGTCAAGGGTTTCATCTGTAGTGAATGCTGGCTTACAGAACAGAAATCTGTCACATCCGTATAACACAGCCACGGTTATTTGCTTATAATGGCCCACAATAGAGCATATCAGTCAAATGATCAGAAAAACCTGTGTCAACATCGACCCAAGAGCTCCTAAGTAAATATGTGACACGCAGACAGAGCATACGATATCCTCCCTGAGCAATGTTCATACAGCTCAAGAAATCATCTTTTTCAAAAGGACAGAGCACAAATCACACAGAAGAGACAATGAAAGATAAAAAAAAACTGTGTTCAAAGTCTTTAACTTAAGACACAACTAAATATATCACATTTATATCAATTCACATACTTTGTACTACTTCCATTAATAGTCTGTGAGCACTTTTATGACTCGGGTTTTGGTTTTTCATTTGTTTGTTACGGCCTCTTTTGTGGCCACTTCCATTAAATAATAATTAACAGGATTTGTGTTAAATAATACATGAGTTTGACCCTGGATATCTAGTATCCCAGTTTTCAATATATCCCAGTTCATTTAATCAAATCAGCTGTGAATCAAATAATAATTGATCCATGCTTCTATAGTGCTTATCTCCAGGTTCTTCAAAGCGCCTCACACACACATATCCAGTGTTTTTATATACTGTATACACTCACCGGCCACTTTATTAGGTACACCTCGCTAGTACCGGGTTGGTTTTGGTCCATACTGATATGACAGCATGACCCAGTTGATGCAGATTTACATCTGGAGTGGTCTTCTACTGCTCTTCCATCTGCTTCAAGGTTCACAGATGTGTTTGGTTGTTCTGAGTGGTTATTTGAGCTACTGTCTCTCCAACCAGTCTGCCCTTTCTCCTCTGACATCAACGAGGCATTTTCATCCACACAAGTGTCCCTCATTGGATATTTTCTCTTTTTTAGGCCACTCTCCTTAAACCCCAGAGATGGTTGTGTGTAAAAATCCCAGCAGATCAGCAGGTTCTGGCCCATCTGGCACCAACACCCACGCCACGTTCAAAGTCATTCTGATGCTCCGTTTGAACTTCTGCATGTCTAAATGCGCCGAGCTGCTGCCGTGTGGCTGACTGATTAGCTATTTGTGTTAACAAGCAACTGAACAAGTGCACCTAATAAAGTGGCCAGTGAGTGTGTTTGACACTCTATATGCTGGGTGAAAATTAAAATAATAATAATAAAAAAGAGCGACAACTTATTAAAGCACAATGTAAAGCAGTCAAATGCCTTTTTCCCCGCCTGACCAACACTTTAAGCTCGATTCATTACCAGAAAAGACAAGAAAAATAAAACCTAAATCAGTGATTTGAGGATGTTTGGAATGAAAGAGAAGTTATATTATATTATAACTTTAATCTTCACTTTGTATTTTCCTGGTAAAACTAGAAATCTGCTCTAATAACTACTGGTCGAGTACACACTGCTACTTTTTGTTCGTTTATTTTAGGAGGTATGAAAGACAAATGTTGCAATAAAGTTTTACAAAAAGAGACTTTGCTTTGTGTTTTTATTTTTAGAGCCGAATTCATCAGTACAGCTCTGTCTGTGGCTTTTCATATCAATAATGGATTATTTAGCCTAATCTAAAGTAACACACAGCATACACTCCAGAGAACAGAGCACTAATATCTCTCAAAGCCACAACATCTGTGCAGGCAGCCCCCTCCTCTGGTGTTTTCACAACAGATTTTTTATTGTCATGTGTCATTACAAAAAAAAGCACCTGATGTAATAAAAATGACCAATGTTACAAAAGAAATCAGCGCTAAGATGACTCAGTTGAGGACGTTGAAAGTTTGTGACTTTTCTAATAACCACCAAGTTTTAAAACCACACTAGTTTCACTTCCATGTCTGAAAAGTCAAAGTGAATACAGTCAATATAGCTTTTTCCCCCTTAATATTCAGCTTAAGAAGGGGTTCGTACGGCTTTACAAGCGTTAGGTGAGGCTGCAAATCCTCTTAGGCGAGACGCCGCGATGCTGTGGGTAAAAACAGCGCCTCTGTCCACGACCTCCGCTGATTGTGATCCCTGAGGGAATTAGGTTAAAGGGAGGATTTCAGCGGTCCAGTCGGAGAGCCAAGTTTAACACAATTAGGTTGGGACAATACGGCGATAAACCCACGAACAAGCGAGCCGCCTGCACGCCTGAGCGACACCAGGAAACACAGAAACAAAACAGGTGGAGCCAGAGCGGGCAGCGGGGCCACAAAAAGTTAACGCCACATGTTATGTTAGATGTAAAACGCCTCAGAGTAAAATGCTGCTTCACTGTCACCTGATGACTGACTAACTGGTTTTGTAACCTGTGGAGTTAAAAAAAATAAAAGCACGTGGTTGTTTCTCACACACAAGGTGTTTCTGAAACAGACTCCTAAAACAACAGTGTGCACTCATATCACGGCGTCCCAGTTTAAAGACAACTATCTGGACTAACTGGCAGATAAATGTCTCCACGGCTGTGCTCCCACCTTATCAGGCGGCGGTTGTAAGAGTCTGAGAGGAAGGACAGTCATCGTGACAGCAGCAGCTCTGATCGTGTCAAACCTGCAGACTTTAGGCCTTTTATCAGATGGTTTCAGGAAGTTAGCAAATAACAGCAATCTACCATAAAGAAAAACACATTTTTAGAAAACTTTCATGTTAGGTCACAAACGTTTGGAAAGTCTTTGCTTGATGTATCGTTTCCCAAAAAGTAGTAATATGAAAAGGTACGGTCCGAGTCAAACAAATACT
>JAOXNZ010000177.1:10846338-10858513 GCA_028566095.1 Kryptolebias brasiliensis | reverse complement strand
TAATAAAAGCTTAGATATAATCAAAACTGCTTGTTTTGAAAGACCACGTTTTTTATTATGGTTGCTTTAAAATACATTTAATATTGAAAACTGATGTTTTGTTACACTGTGTCTAATCTGTTAATCTCTAATTTAGAAATGTTGAAATTAAAGATTTAGGTAATTTTATATGATTACATAAATAACACAGATTGCATTGTGAAACTACTTTGTGTTTTGTCTGCATTTGATCAAAAACATCATGTTTAGCTTTAGTTTGTCTTTATTGTCATACCTGTAAATTTTTCTCATGAGTATAAATGTTGTTTACTATACAAACTAAAGGTTTATGAAAGCAGCGAGATCTGACAAATAAAAACTAATATGATCCTTTTGTCTTTACATTACTGTAAACTAAAATGACGTAAAATAAATATATGAAAAGCTAATCTGTCAGCTGGTTTTGCTGAGTAAAACCCCTAATAGTGTTTTGATATGATATCAATAATAAAGTAAATTTAGCAGTGATCACATTTAATATTATTATTTTTGTCTTCAGTTGTTGTCATGTTGTTTATTAATATGAAAACATGCTAAAAGCTTTTGAAGTAACTACAGGAGATTGTGATTATGCTTCTAAAACCTAGATTTACTGTTTTGCAGGTTTTTCATTACTCTTCATTATGAAGCCCTCTAAAGCAGCACCGCAGATCTCTGCTCACGACGAATGTGGCGTTTGGCTCGATGCGGCGCAACTGAAAGGAAGAGTTAAACAGGTGATGCTTGAAATAAGCTCTAAACACATCTTAGCTCCCTTGTCTTTCAGCAAATCTTTGAAATAATGCTTGAAAACACTTATCAGTAGCTTCTAATCACACTGCTCTACTGGATCGACATTAATAGGGTAATATTTGGTATTGCACATTTTGCCTTTCAGAAACGTCTTGCTCGCCCCATCTCTAAATTGCTGAATCCCTTCGCTAAAGGTGAAGGTTACAACTTGGCTGTGGCGCTCAACTTCACTCAGACCAAAGTGGAAATGCCAAAGGCCAAACAGAGCTCTATATCGATGTTTTTCACACCTCATCGAAGAGGTAAGCAGTCAGAAGTTGACCAAAAGTAGTCCTGTGAATGAATATATGAAACTTTATAAACTGACATTATTTTGTGTTCTTGTTCTTCTGAAAGTTCTCCATAAGATGTGCTCTTCTGAATTACCAAACCTGGATCCACTGCATCACTTTTCATCATCTACCTCAGGCGCGCCCAGTGTGAAAAAACGAGGGCGAGATGTACGCCTCGACGTCTCTGATCCTGGTGTGGATTGTGATGAAAATGTGACTGAGACTGAGGCAGCACCGCCACAGAATCAAAAAGGACATCATTTGCCTTTGCTAAAGTGTGAATCTGAAGATAAAGGGTCTGAAGAGTGTAAACTACCTCAGAGTAAGAAGAGGCACACTGAAGCCTCCTTGTTGCTACATGACAGTCAACTACCTCTTCAGACATGGAGTCAGGACCCACTGTTCACCTGCAGCCAATTCCTAACTGAAAAGAAAAACCTCAACAGCTCCGAGAGGAGTTTTCTACACAGTCAACAGAGTGAGGAGGTTTTTGAAAATCTGACAGATGTGGAAGGAAGAACATCAACTAAAACACCAGATAAAAACCATCCTCAGATAGAAGATGAGAAAGAGAACAGGTCCGTCTCTTTTAACTTCCCAATAAATTGTTATTCTTTCTCTCATCTTGCTCTTCTGCCAGATCAGAAATGGGCAGAACCAAAAAGCGCTCCATCACTAAAACACCCAGACCGAGGACGGAGTGGTGCAGTGAAAGAGGCCCGTTTTGACTCGACGTGGACAAAACCGAGCAGCTCTCCTCTTCGGAAACCTGAGCAGCGAAACAGAAAGGCTGATGAGGACAGCCGCGCTGCGTTGTTCACTCAGGACTCCGAGGGCTTCAGGGTGATAGCACATCGAGGTCTGCCACCCAGAAGTCCGCTGAAAGATCAGAGTAATCTGAGCACTGCGGGGCTGAGAAGTTGTGTTTATAAATCTGTAGACGAGGAGGAGGAGGATGAAGAGGAAGACGAAATGCTCTTTACTCAAGACTCTCAGGGAAACGTGGTGATCAAACACTGAAACACATTCCTGGTGTCGTCATTTTAGTCAAAAAGATGTTTTTTTTTTCACTGAGTTGTTTCTAAATCTCCGCTCTGATTGTCTTCTCATCAGTTTGGATTTTTATCGCCGCGGCTAAAACATTTGAGCAAAACGGCTACAACACCATCATTTCTCAACATCCGGTAATCTCAGTCTAAAACTCTGGCATGAAAAGGCGGTGGGTGATATGCATCTCCTCAACAAATGCTTTTTTTTTCATTTTTGGTGTGTTTTTGATGATTTTAGTATTTTTGTCCCCTCCTCTTTATGTCATTGTTTCTGTTTTTATTCTTCATGTAAAATAAAACTAACGAGCCACAAGTGACAGATTTGAACTTTATTTGAAAAATAATAAGTCTTACATCATTTCATGTAAAATCAAACATTAGGTCCTTGTACATTATCTTATGCTGGTGCCATATGCTGTATTTTAATACAAAATAAAGTGGTGTACAGAAGACAAAGGGATCAAGCGTGAATGATGCTGCTCAGTATATGTTTTTCACATGCAGGATAAATTGTCATGGTTTGAATTATTCTGATATATCTGTGCAGCAGAACATCTGATCTGACCCTTTTACGTTCACCTGAGCTCCTTCATCGCTGAACATACAGTTTTGTGTTTTCATATAATCAAAACTGCAGCAAAAATGTAAAAACTTTAAAAGTAATCTCACTAAAAACATTAATACATGACTTTTATGCACTATGATCAATAAAAGACATCAAATAGTAGAATTTGTGGTGTACATAGACTGTTGTAATGTTAATCATTCCCAGTGTTTTGGAATAATAAGATCTGATGATGAGAGAAAAAGGAGTTACATACTTTCCCATAAATGCCTGTTTTGTTATGACAGACATGCAACAAAGGGTGTGAATTCAATGTTTTACTAAGACCTGAGTGCCAAATGTGTGATGTTTTGTTACTTTTAAATGATTCAAATTGCCAAAGAACGTTCTCCTGAAGTCACAAATGCTGGATCAAGAACACAGCTCCTATTTTTAAATCTAAATAATGACACGAGGACAGATATATGCAGTGCTGTGCAAAAGAGCAAAAACCTTATGATTTGCTTCCAAACAGACTTTCATGAGATCATATATGGAGATCTTGATCAGTGGTCTTTCAGGCTTCCTGATCTTCAGGTTTTTTATTTATTTTTTCAGGGACTTTTGCTGCTTTTTCAGTCATTTTGCACAGCACCGTACGTGTTTACATCCAATCAGCCGGCGATCTCTGTGGGTTCCGTCACCAGTTTGGAGCCGTCCCAAATCGTCTTGAACTGCTCCGGGACGGGGAACTCCTTCTGTAAAACAAACCAAGAAGATCGCTGAAGTGCAGCGCCCAAAGAAGAGAAATCAATCACCCAGCTGTTTCCAGCCGCAGCTCTGCTGGCTCATTCTGATCCTGCGCAGACACTCACATAGTCGTCGTCTCCGTCTGGGATCAGGATGTTCATCTCGGAGCTCTTGGCGCTGACGACGTCGCAGCTCAGAGCATCCTTGCTCAGGTAGATTTGACAGCCCTCTGTCTTGTTGACAGAAATGGTGGGAACTGTTCCCAGCACCTGCAGAAGAAGACACAATAAGACGGTAAAAATGGCACTTTGATGGCAGAGCTGTAGCAGAGTCCTCACCTGTAACTGGATGGCCTTGGAGTTGATGATCTCTACAATCCCAACAGCATTCTCAAAAACCAAACCCAGCTTCTTACAATTATCTGAAGAAAGAAAATAAATCCACCAAAATAAGCAAAGTTTAGACAAGAAACATCTTTTTTGTGGCGACGCTGATTCAGGATTCACACAACTGTTTTCTTGGTTTTTATTTTTCCCGTACTTTTTTAAAAACCTAACTATTTGTGCACATTTTGTGTTATTTTAGCTGTTCCTATATCCAAACGTTCAGCTCATTCAGGAGATCGGGGCTATGACTTGGTTTTTGTAATGTTTATATTTTTCAAACTATTTTACTTCGTTTACAAATATTTACCAATAAAAATACACTGAGATATTTTCAGTTCCTGCAAAAACATTATCTTTTAAATTACTTCAGTACCTGCTCTGTTTTGTTTTCTTATGCTGTTTTTAGCTTCCTTTTGGCTACTTTTAGCTTTTAGCTGGCCTCTTGGTACTTATCTTTTAGCTAACATTTTGCTGCTTTTAGCTCTTGGCTAATGTTCTGCTCCTTTTAGCTTTAGCAACTCAGCTTCAGCTTCTTCCACAAATTTCAACAAGGTCATCCAGCACTCAGCGTTCACACTGTGTTTTCACAGAAAATGCAGTTTCTCTAGTTTCCAGGTGGCTCACCTATGATGATGGAGTTGATTTTGCCCTTAACCTGCAGCGTGGAGTTGTTGCAGCTGAAGACGTACACCACCTGCTTCAGCTCCGTCTCCTCAATCAGCAAATTGTGTTTCTGCTCAAAGTGTTCCTGCAACAACAAGGAAGCCAAAACTCTCTGTGAGCCTGACATGAGGGTGGAGTTTCACAGATAAATTAGCAGTTGATTAGAATGAACAACGTTTCTGATTGAGGACAGGATGGATACGGGTAAGAGGGGTGAAAATAACTTACCACCCTCCATTTCTTTCCCTCCAGCTCCAGCAGAGGTGGTCTTTTCTGGACTGCTGCTTTAGGAGACTTCGCAGGCCGGGGCTCTTTGCTTTTCATTGGTGACGTTTGAGAGCGCAGGTTGGGGTTCTTATGGGTCTTCTGCTCATCTGAGACATGCTTCAGACCTACAGATGGAAATGATGAGGAGCGTGGGAGTTAAAAACAACAACTTGTGGGTCTTTATTAACCTCCTCTGCTCCTTCGGCCCAGCAGCAGACCAACCTTTGGTGATGTCCGTGCCCTGGTTGAGCTGGGAGAATAACGCTGAGTGTTGGGCTGCTGCACCGTCCTCCTGAGGATTGGAGTCATCATCGATGAAGACTGGAGGAGGGCCGGGGGGAGGAGGGGGAGGCGGAGGACAGGGAGCACTAGGGGCTGGGGGGGGTTCAAAGAGAGAAGCAGGAGCAATGGGACCCTGTGAGAGGAAAGACATCAAGGTTAGGATTACATTTAGATTTTCTAAGCTTTTATTGAAGGAAAATACAGACATGACAGGCGTTTAATGGAGAACAGCTGCAGTAATATGAAAGACCAGCAGGGGGAGTATTGCATTGGAAATATCTTGGATTAAATTGACACGTGATTCACTTAAAGTCATTTTTGGTAACTTAAAGATTATGTTCAATATGTTCCAAAGTCCAATTTAGTCATTTAACTCTGTTTTGTACAAATGTATCATAAAGTTTGATGCTTTAGGATACACGATAGCATCAGATCAGCTGCATTAACTGCTTCCTATATTTGGCACTTTCATGTCCACAACAGCTTCAGTTTTACTGATGGGATGTTTGCACTAAAACTGCAGCAGAAAGATGCAAACACACACACTCTTCTCACAGCCTTTGTACACACTTATCACACATCTTCAGAGAGCCTAATTGTCACCTAATGTGAGAGCCCAGACTTGACCTTTGACACGGGCCACATGTGTTGCACATATCGCAGCTGAACAATGCAGAGTTGTTACACTAAACAGCTCAGCACATACCGCTGGATTACAACCAGCATGTGTGTGTTCATGCGTGGCTGTAAACTGACTACCTCATTTTTTTCAGGAGGAAGAGGAGTTGTGTGTTCATACAGCACAGAGAAAGTTAACATTTTTTTATTTTGGAAAAATGCAGGACTGAGGAAGACCTTGAGCCTCTCATTATTTCTTTAGACTTTGAATCCGAGCAGACAGTTTTTCTTGATTCTTTTGAACTTTTTTTTAGTCTAGCCCTTGTTTTCAGAGAAATCTTTTGGGGGTTTCTTGTTTTGTTTTGTAGTTTTAAAGCATCTAAAACTGACCAATGATTCATTTAAACATAACAAACCTTCTAAACTCAATAAATGAACCAGCAATCTCTTCACAGAGAGAACTGGGTGTTGTCAGCAATTTATTGAAAGCAGCCTGTCTCAACGACACACATATGGTTCTTCTGTAATATATATAAAAAAGATGATAACAAAGCGTATGTTATGTTACAGCAAATGATCAACTAAACAAAATAAAATATAGTATCTCTAATACCTCTTAATAATCAGCTGAATATTTCAAAGCACTAGACTTTATTTAAACTTATATAGCACTTTTCTAGCCATTTTGACCACTCAAAACGCTTTACACTAGAGCCACATTCACCCATTCGCACTCACAAACGCTCACACATCGGTAGGCAACTTGGGGTTAAGTGCCTTGCCCAGGAGCACGTCGACATGTGACAGGAGGAAGCTGGAATCAAACTTACAACCTTCCGATTATAAGACGACTACTCTACCCACCGAGCCACAGTCGCCCTGTATCAAAGTTTAAAAACGTGTTGTTTTTCAGGAGTTATGTAGGACACATTAAAGTCCAGTCCCAGAGGACCTCATGGTGTGGGTCTTAGTTTTGACTTTTGATTTTGTTTTTATTGATCTTTGTTTGGGTTGCTTGTGTTTTGCTAGTTGTTCATCTGAGTCATGTTCTGTTCATACAGAACTAGACGTCCTTCATAACTTCTCATACCACCTGTACTCAGTTAGTAATCAGCACACCTCTTCCCAGTACATACAGTTCCTCATTTTCCTGAGTTGTTTTGTTAGATTATCTCTTGGTTTCCATGCATCTTGCCGTTTGCTGGTTCCTTTGTTGTTTTATGTTATTAAAAGTCTCTGAAAACTGGTTTCTTCTTGCCTGCATTTGTGTCCTGCTGCATCTCACCATCCACCAGAGGCTGGTTATCAATAGGGACAGAGGAGACAGCTGCCATCCTGCTGAAGCATTTCACTGTCAACTAATCCCTTTATTTCACGCTTTGAGCCTGGTATAGAGCGTAAGAACTGTATATACATGTGTCCATATGTCAGCCTGTGGCTTTCAGGGAATCAGCTTGTCATTAAAGCTGTGTCTGAGCAGCAGATGACGGCTGTGTCGAGGCGAGACCAGCCCTGCAGTTTAAGTTACGGCACAGGCCACTTGCGTAAACAGGCCCTTTGTCGGGGTCCCTCTGTAAAGAAAACCTCCATTCAAGCAGACCCTGAGGACCACCTGTTAGGGCAACACACATCAGCTCTGTCGTCCTACAGCAGGAGCAACAGCTGACACAAACAGCCACGGCGGGCTCTCGGGTTTCTGCACGCTGAAAACACATGTGGGCACAGTTGAGCAAACGAGAAGATGCAGCTGCCGGCACTCCTAAAGCTCGGCTTTGGACTGGGGTTTGTGGATTCTGTTTAATCTACACAAAAAGGGGCAAATAAACAAAACTAGCGTACCTTGAAGGAATGCCTATCACCATGCGTGATCTGTTAGCGCTCAGAGTATGTGTTGAGGATGACTCTCAGCTACAACCACACCAAATTTTAGCACCAAATCACTAAAAGGACCTGAGTTATAGTCATTTTTGTGTTTGCTAAGGTTGATTGGCTGTGGCAGCCACCTTGAATCAAGTTGACTCTAGAAGTTAAACAGCTGTAGACGGACATCCAATAATTACTCTCTGGGAGTTTCACCACTTCAGAAAGAAACAATAAGGGTATTTACATATGGGATTTGCTATTTAAAAAGAAACGGTTTCAAAAAGTCAGAGATAACCCAACTCCTCTGACCTCCAACAGAAAGAGGTCGGGTCTGTGTTGAAACATTTAGTTTCAAGGCGTCATTTATCTCTGGGATCCACTGTGGGTGAGAGCCGAGGAGCTCCTGAGCAGACACCCAAAAACAGAAGAGTTTGTGGGAGTGACGGGAGTTCAGGGAGCTCTGCAGAGAGCTGCGGTGTAGCGCCACCGAGGAGAAGCTTGTTCATTCATTCATTCATTCATGTCCTCTGCAACGGTTTATGTAACCGACCGATTCATAACTAAAAATGGAAGCGAAAACTGGCCGATGTAAAAATAACAAAGCCTGTAAATAAAAACGGGGTGAAGCACAGATAAGATGATGAGAGCAGTGATTTCATTGTGATCAGGCACACGTTCAAGAAGAAGAAGGAAATAACTTTAAAAAGATGTGCTGTAATCGTTTTAATGCTGAGTCAGCTTTCACACCTTTGTTTTCCTGTTTATAGTTTCTAATGTACATTTCAGCTGTTTAAATATTTACATACAACTTTATCAAAATGTCAGGCTATGACTTTTGGTTTTGGCAATTTTTATACTTTTTAAATGTTTAACTATTTACTTCATGTTTTATTTTTTCATTTAAATGCACGAAGAACTCTTTAAATTCTTAAAAAACTGTGCTAATTGAAATCTACATCATACCTGCTGCGTTTGTAGCTTTTACCTAGCCTTAGCTTTTAGCTAACGTTTTGCTCATTTTGGGTTTAAGTTACTGGTTTGCTAATTTTATACGTTAGGAGGTTTTAGCATTTAGATACTGTTTGACCATTTTTGTCTTTTATCTACTGTTTTACTTGTTTTAGCTTTTATATAATGGGTTGCTTATTTTAGATTTTACCTGCTATTTTGCTAGTTTCAGCTTTTAGAAACGGTTTTGCTAATTGTAGCTTTTATTCACTATTTGGCAGAGTTTAGCTTTTAGATACTGATTGGCTAATTTTGTTTTTCAGACACTGTTTTGCTAATGTTAGCTTCTAGCTTTACTTTTGCTTATTTTAGCTTCTGTTCTGCTTGTTTTAAGTCTAATATTAAAGTTTCATCTTCTTCAACAAACTTCAGCTGTCATTCAGGCTTTTCTCCAGCTGCCTGTTTGTTACTCACAGTCTTGCTCCACACCAGTCCTGTTGTGTGGTGCTGCTTGATGAAGGACTGCACCTCAGTCCAGATGGACAGGTAGGAGCGCACCCAGTCCACATGCCGTCTGTCACTGGGGCCGATGGGAAGCATAGAGACAAAACAAGACGGACGTTTTCAATCATTTTCATGGAAAACTTACATCTCATTAGGCTTTCTGCATCTCGTTTGGGGCCGTTTTGTTCCAGCTGTGAAGAAGCGACCCTCAGTTACAACCGCAAGTCGAGCTGTGACAGATGTGGTTCAGGCTGTGGCGTACCCATCCTCAAATCACCAAACTGGGTGAATCCAAATCCCTTTTTCCATCATCTAAATAACTGAGCTTTAACGCAGCAGATCGCAATTTGCTTAATAAAAATCAATGGAAAATACATGTATTTTCATCTAATTTCTCATAAACCTCATCAGAGCTCTGGCAGAGGACCTGAGCTTGAAGTGAAGTGGAACCGCCCATGTGGAACAATAAGGCGAACTGGGTGGTGGGTGTATATAAGAACCTAACGCTCATATTTACGTTTCCTTGTAGTCCTTCAGCACTCTGTTGGTGTAGAAGGTGGCTGCATCGTTCATCTCCTTCACGTAGGGACCAGGCTTCTGGCTCTGAGACACAGAAAGATAAACTTCATGTCGAATGGTAAATTTGTCTTAATTTGATGGTTAGCAAAAAAAAAAGGAAGAAGAAGGTTTACACGGTGATATCTTAACGATCAGTATGTTTGATAAATGGGGAAAAGTGCTTTCCTGACAGCCACTTACACAGACCAGAAACAACTTCAAAGTCCTGGAGAAGAGCAGCTTTCATGTTAATGATATTTAGCACTGATGGGAAACAGAAATACTAACACCTCTACATACAAACATTGTTTTATACATTTTGATCTGAAGGTCTGTTGAAACTCTTCTCAACTTCAGCTCAAGTGAAAAGAAATTTGTTTAGCATCAAAGTTACAAGTTAGGTTGTTTATTTACTTTTATTCCAACGATCAGCATCTAATTAAGCATGTGCATCAGTTTTTTTGTTTTTTTTCTTAAATCTTTTCTTACCACAGCCACCCAGCCCAGAGCAGGAATGCTCTCGCTGACGGCCGAGAGGTGGTTGAAGAGGAGGCTGCCGCGGTTTTGTTCTCTGAAGTTCTGGATCTCCTGGATGTGATCTGAAATTGGCTTCAGGAGGTCTTGGAGCTCCATCTGCGGGAGCGGAAAAAAAATAAGAGGACAAAAAATAAAAAACAACAAGAAAGCAGAAAGGATGCAAAGAAGCAGGAGACAAAGAGTGGAAAGTTTTCATCGTTTGTAGTAAAATGTCATTTTCATTACCCGCTGTCGGAGGCGACAGGTGATAATGTTTTTGCCTGTGTCTGTTTGTTTGTCTGTCCGTTAGCAAAATATCTCATGAATCACTGGATGAATATTAATGAAACGCTCAGAAAGCAATCATTGGATGTACATCTGCTGATTAGGTTTTCATTTAATCAACACAAAAATGGCTATAAGTCAGACACTTTTACAGATATTGAGAGTCATCCTCAACATTCTCTGAGTGCTAAAACATCTTGGGACTCCTAACAACATCATTTAATTTATATGGTTTGAGCAAAACAGTTATAAAATTGTGGCATTAAGGGCGGCCGAAGATATGCACTACTTCAAGGTCTAATTTCCATGCAGGGTTTCAGATACTGGTGATTTTACAAGCTGAGTTTTGCCCGTCTTTTTCTCAGTGCCTTGAGGTGATTCCTTCAAGACCCTGAATAGTTTTACGGGATTTTGTTTTATCCCTCCTGTTGGATCGTCCAGATCTGAGCCGCAGTTTCGCTCGTCTCTCAGCCGCCGTTCCCCGTCACTCCATTCCCTCAAGCATTCCTCTGTTCACGGGGAGATCCCTCTGGCCTTGTAAGGCGTCCTGCTCCTCCAGTGTTTACAGTTTACCCATCATCGCCTACACGCCCTCTGCTCGCACTCCGATTCAGGACTGCAACGTTTTATTGGAGGCTTGATGGACTGAGATCAACGCAGTGAGCAACATTCACTGGTAACGAGTCGTAAAAAATGTTTTTGTTTGTTTGTTTTTTGGTCAAAAGCATTTAATCTGAATGACAGACAAACAAAGACAAGAGTCGGTTATTTTAAAGCCTGACAGCCCACGGGTAAAAAGTGTTTTTCAGTCTTTTGGGAAACCCCCACACACGCACAAAATTCACGTCATGTGTATCAAATTCAATCATTTCATCCCTGCATGCACAAAAGCAAAAGAAGGCATCAGTAAACTCATTACAACAAATTCTGTCTCCAATCAGATGCACATGATTTCAAGAATTCGAGACAGACGTGCTTTTCTTCGCTCCCCCAGTTGATTTATTCTCATTTAGGCCGCCTAATCTCAGCTTCTGAGGGAGCACACTCTTCCTTTCCAACAACAGATCTCAAACTTGTCGCCCAACATTTGGCATAAAAGCCAAGAATAAAAGTAAAGGAAGATATATTTAAAGGAAAATAGAGCCCGTTATTTAAAAGTGGTCATGTGAGCAGCACAGTCTAACAATAATAGTTTATTGAAAATGTTAAATATTGTTTTGGTGAGTGGTTTAATCCACATCAGTTCTCTTGATGAAATAAAACAATTTAAACAAAAATTGGTGAAGCTATTCCAAGTGTAGTACTCTGCTTTAATAAGCAGAACCAAAGTAAATGTTTAAAGTTTAATAAATGCCAATCTGTGCTAGTTTGTGTCTGGTTTCTACAGAACAAGTTTCAGCCTGATTTATAATCTGAGTCAGAGTCTGCGTCACATTGTGGACTTCCCTTTTTGCAGCACAGTGGCGGCGAAAGCTGAAATATTCAAGAATGACCAACAGGAAGGTGGTAACTTGTACCAGATTCTCACTCTGACTTCATCTTTTAGGATTATTACTGTCTTCTTCTTCTTCTTGTTTTTCTGTCAGCTGTTCCCTTTTCAGGCGTCTCCACAGCGAGTCATCCTCCTCTGTCTAACTCTGTCTTCTGCGTCCTCTGTCCTCACTCCAACTACCTCTATGTCCTCTCTAACTGCAACCATATGTCTCCTCTTTGTCTTTTTCCTGGCAGCTGCCTCTCTAACATCCTTCTACCAATATAGTCTCTGTCCCTCCTCTGCACATGTCCAAACCATCTCAGTCTGGCCTCTAACTTTATCTCCCAGTCCTTCAACCTGTGCTG
>JAOXNZ010000177.1:10810490-10814879 GCA_028566095.1 Kryptolebias brasiliensis | reverse complement strand
TTTCTGTTCTTTTTAATTTTATTAGCATAAAACATGTTAACATAAAAGTCCCTTTTTAAAAAAAATACATTGGAATGAAGTGATAATGAAGTCCTGAAAAACTCAATTCAACTGTGTATTGTAGTATTATATATTTAAATATGTTGTGATTCTTCAAACACTAGTTTTAAGCACAAATAGAGCCTAACATATAAAATATAGGCTGGTATAATTTGGGTTTTGTTCCTAATCCATCTTCAACCTTTACTTTCAAGTATGAAACAGGCATAACATTACCCAAAATGTAAGTAGCCTAATATGAATTATTTAGGTTATTTGCTGGGTTTACACCCAACTAATGTAGGCTTCAGTTAGTTTGCGAGATGTTGCACAAATGCACAGTCGTCACTGTTGAAAATAAGATGGGATAATCATGGGCCTTTGTTAAATCTCCTTGAATTATCAGTGAGAAACATCTCACAAGGAGTCAGAAATAAACTGCATCTTCAATTTGAGAAGTTTGACATAATCTGTACTATGAAAGCTAAACAGCCATCTTTGAATAATAATAATAATAATAAAAATACACTAATTCCACTACTCAAAATGTTTAAAATTAATGTTTATATACAGAAAGATGTTTTGTTTCATATCCACATAATTGAGGTAGTGCAAGGTTTATGTCAGTTTGGTCAGAAACACTTTACAGAAACCATTAATATCACCTCAGACGTTACTAAATAAAGAAAGGTTAATGGTAGTATGCTTGTGTATTTTATTGAATGCACCACATGGTTAGGACCACGGGCAGTCTAATTTACTGCAGGTAGGTCTGAGTGCTGAAGCTGCTCATGACCGGACGGAGCCTGGGCTTGTTGGCCAGAACCACAGCTCTGTCGAGGGCAGGCAGGAAACTCCGGTGGAGGTTCTGGCAGCTCTGTGTCACCTCCAGGCTGTGGCCATTATGGACCAGTTTGTCCTCCAGGATCGCCAGGCGCCTGTGTGCGAGCTCCAGCTCCTGGCTGTGAGCGACGGTGACAGAGGGTCATTTCAGCAGAGATACACCCCCAGCTGCTCATGAACAGATATCACCTGAGCGGACTGACTTACTGAGAGCAGTTCAGCACCGAGTGAAGACCCGTGACTATCTTTGCCAGGTCCTGTCTCTCCAGCGTGAGGCTGATGTGAGGCTAAAGGAGGAACAGCAAAAACATGGATTCAAAGCACGCCTATGGTTGTGCTTTTGTGAACAGGTGCAGCCCTTACGTGGTCCAGGCAGAGCTCATATCTAGATCTCTGGTTGAGGATGTCCAGGCGGTGGGTGGCCTGATGCAGCTTGGACTCGCAGTTTCTAATCTGACCTGTCAGTTTCTGCACATCTTTCGTAAGATCAGAAATCTCCTCCTTGACCTGAAGTTTGAAGAAAATCAGAAAAAAAACCCAATTAAAACAAAAGAACGAGCTTCAGTGAAAGTTGGATGGTAGACAGTGTGAAGCGTGGAACCCAGTCCACCGACCCGCTGCTTCTCCCACGTCAGCGTTTCCTTGACCCTGTTCAGCTTATGGACCTTCCTCTTGAGGGCGTCCTCGGTCCTGCAGCGCTGGTGCTCTTGGGAATTTTTGATCTATTGTGGTCACAAGAACAGAAGAGTCAAGCGCGCACTTAATCAGACTGACACCACTTGAAAAAAGAATATCCAGGACAGGAAAAAAACAAAACAAAACATTAAAAGATGCTGCCTTACATTGGCCAAAGAGAACTGCAGAATTCCTCTGAAGGATAAAGAGTCCATAACGAGTTTATCAGCCATCTGCTTCAGGTTTTTGCTGTGAGAGAGCCATTTGTCGTAGCTCACATGGTTGAGTTTGTAGTGAGCAGCAGGCAGCTGGGAGCAGGGGGTGCTGACCTCCCAGGTGATGCATCTGGTGATGAGCTTGACGGCTTCGCCCTTGTCTTGAAAATCGGCCTGCAGCTGAACGCGGATCTCCTTCAGAGAGCTGAGCCGAGAGGAAGACGCTTTTATCAGCATCTCGTTTATTCCCACCAGAAGCAGCTTTTAATTCATGTGACTGAGCCCCTAACATAGCAAGACCTGAGTTTCCCACGCAGGGTGGCGATCTGATTCTGCAGCAGTTCTCTGCTCTCTTTGGTCAGCTGCTCCTCTTTCTTCAGCTCAGTCATGACCTGGTCCGGTCTCAGACCCGCTGAGCTCAGAGTGCTGCCAACTGCCACGCAGTCGCTCATTAGCTGACTGTAGAGCTGCCTCTCCTGGAGACAGCCTTCAGCCACGTCTTTCCCCTGAGCGTACGACAGAGACATTGTCAACAGGTTTCACATTTATTTATGCTCCAGCAAGGATCCTCTAGGTGTTAACACATCTACCTGCTCTACTGCAACAATTTCTCGCTCCACTTGACTAATGCTCTGGGATACGTGGGCCTGCCACTGACTGACCTCCATGTGCCGGGAGGTGAGTTGACCCATGGTGCTGCGAATGGCAGAAGGGATCTACACACAGATAGCGTTACTTAAGTTCAAGCTTTTCATTTAAATACAATAAAATGCACTGTCTGGATCAATACCTGAGAAATATCATTTCCCAGGGTGCAGACAAGCTCGTCTTTAAGCTTCTGGACTCGGTTGCTCTGAAGCTGTGGCCCGCTGAGACTTTTACTGTCGGACAGGGCAGGAAGGGTCAGTTTTCCCCCTGACCTCTGCAGGTCTTCTTGCTGTGCATAATTTTGCCTGATAAAGTGACAAAACAGTCAAGACAGAGCAAAAAATAACTCAACTCGAACAACTCTTTTGAAGGCGTTCAGAGAATCTGTCTAAATACTGAGGAAGTTTAAAAATAAACTAGGTGAAAACAAGCTTGCGTAACAATGTTAAACATTCATGCTTACCACATTGTTTTGTTGTCGTTTCCAATTTAACGCAAGAAATCTCTGAGTTAACGAGGTTTGTTTAGGAAAAAAGTGCCTGAAGTCAGTTTCAGAGGGAAAATTGAAGATGTGGAATTACCATCTGGAATTAGGAAAAACAAGCAGCTCATTTGCACAGATACAACACTGAACTCTCACGCATTCTCCAAGGATACAGTCTTATTTATTTACAAATTTAAATACCTTTTTTGTATTTAACAATACAGCCAATTTCTTTTGTCACAAAATCCCAGAATAACCACAATTTGCCTTCAACAAACACCCATTATGATTAACGTTTTACAGTTTTTAAATAAAACTTACATCCGTGAAGTTAAAATGCATGACATAGTTATTAACCACAAAGTTTCATAATCTGCTCATGAGCTTTAAAGTTAGAAATTGAGGCTAACAGTGAGATAAAATATATAAAAGGTTAAATTGAGAAATACTTACATTAAGTGTCAGACTTTGGCTTTATACGCACCCCTTGCCACCCTTAAATTGTGCCCGACCGGCCCCCGTGAGGTAAAAAAAAGAATCAAAAATCAAATATAAATAAACAAGAGTTAATTCTAGACAAAATCGACCATATTCTGCTTTTATTTTGAAGCTGCCAGCTACTGTTTTATATCGCTTTTATTTTGAAAGCGACCGTTGTGTTTGGTTTTGAGTTTAGCTAGCTGTTAGCGGCCTCGTGTCTGCGCATGCGCAATAAGCGTAAAGTAACGGTAACGGGATCACGGTTTTCTGGACGAAATCAGCAATTATGTTGTACAACGACTGATACAAAATAACGCACTTTACAATAACTTTATACTTAAATGAATGGGGTAATAAAATTAGACAAGTTAAACGAATCATATGAGCTTTAAACTACAGCACTGACTTTCTGTAGTCGCTAGCTAGCTGGGCAATGCTAATGCTAGCCAATGCTAATGCTAGCCAATGCTAAAGTTAGCCACAGATAAAAATGCAAAATAAAGCAGAACTTAAATTTGGCTTCCTGTTTGTCAAACAAGTGCTAGAATGTGCTGACAAATATTGGTGAAGCTCAACTTTCTTCTCATGTCCTGGATTACTGAGTTTTAATATCATGAAATCATATAATTAGATGTTTACCTCACAGACTATAGGAACCTAAACATTGGTCTTTTACACAGAATAGTATTAAAATGCAATGATTAGATTCTATTTTTTTAATTTATTTGAAACACTAACGTGAAGTAACATTCAGTGAGTGCCAAAGCAGACAAAAGTTGAAAATGTAATTGACTATGTAATAAAAGTTACACCAACTTTTTTTTTTTTTTTAAGTTTTTTATTGATGGTAATTACCAATGGTTTTAATTTTATCACTCATCCAGTAAATAATCATGGCTTTAAAATAAACTGACGTCCCTATCATCCAAAGTCACCCATGTCCATTTAAACACGCAATAGAAAAATATATATTAATACTTTGTACAATACTGGTTTTGGTCCAAA
>JAOXNZ010000177.1:10787990-10807990 GCA_028566095.1 Kryptolebias brasiliensis | reverse complement strand
AGGTTTCAAAGTTGTTCAGATACATGCATGTTTTACTTGTGACATAACTTGTGACAGATGCTGACCTGATGACGAGGCAGCAGAGGGCGCTGTTGCTCCAAAACTAAAAGAGGGAGCAGCAGCACCAAAGATGAAGGGCTGAGATGGCGCCGGGGCTGAATTCAGAGGAGCACTTGATGGAGCTGAGGACTGGCTGTCTGGATTCTGCCCAAAGACGAAGGTTGTAGCAGCAGCGGCGTCAGCGGTGGTTGCAGAAGGCTGGCCGAAGACAAAAGTGCCGGGAGCTGCAGAGGAAGCTGGAGCTGGTGTGGAGGTGCTGCTGCTGGTGGTGCCAAACAAACTGGGGGTTGTGGTCGACGTGGTGGTGGAGTTAATGGTGTTGGCAGGCTTGTTAACCATGAAACTAAATGCTGGTTTTGGAGCAGCAGCAGTAGATTCTGTTCAGGGAGAGATCGTGTGGTTTTTAGTAACAACATTGGCAGGAAAAAAAAAGCTCCCCCACCCACAACAGATTACTGTCATTAAAAGCAAAACATTTAAAGAACTACCTGCAGCACTTTGTCCAAAAGTGAATGTAGGCTTTGGGGTCTCTGAAGTGGATGTTTCGCTCGTTTCTGCAGGTTTGCCAAAAGTAAAAGCTGGGGGAGGTTGTTCTGTTGGAGCACTTGGCTTGCCAAAAGAGAAGCCTCCTGTAGCAGCTGGTGCAACCGCAGAATCTGCATCCTTACTAGTGGCACCGAAGATGAAGCCTGATGGAGCTGGGGTAGAGGACGTTTCCTTCTTTTCCTCTGGGTTCCCAAAGGTAAATGTGGGAGCAGCCGGCTCCTTCGCTGGCGGTAAAGACCCAAACGTGGAACTCACTTTTGGCGTACTGGTCGCTAAACTTGGCTCGCCCAATCTCGCAAATACAGACCCCGTTGTGACGGTTGTGGTGGTGGTTGGGTTGGTGTTTGTTGACGTGATGTTATTTGAAGATTCTGCATTGTCACTCTTTTCTTGTGAGGAAAAAAGAGGAGTAAAAGAAACCGAAGATGAAGAGGCTGTAGTGGTTTCCGGTGTCTTTTCCACAGGCTTTGACTGTCCAAAGGTGAAGCCACTTTTAGAAGAATTGCTTTCTGTGTTAGATGATCCAGTTCCAAAGGTTGCCCCACTGCCGACTCCAAATTTGAACCCAGAACACGCAGTGGGCTGCTCTGACTTTTTGTCGTCATTAGAAGCAGCTCCAAACTTAAAACCCTCAGAGGAGCTGCCAAATTTAAACCCTGATGAGGCAGTAGTGTCTTTAGAAGAGGATTCTGATGAGGAGCTTCCAAACGGGACTCCAAATTTAAATCCACCCGAAGAAGAAGACGACGACTCCGATGTGCCAAACCTGAAACCCCCAGAAGTAGAGGTAGAAGAGCCTAAGGTTGATGTTTCAGTCGTCCCACCAGCAGAGGTGGAAAAAGAAGAGCCAAAAGCTGAAAAGAAACAAAAGATGAGCAAATTAGGTGCAGGATTTAAAAACAACTCAGTGTAATGTAACAGGACACAGCAGCACATGGTTTTCATGTAGATGTCAATATATTTAAAGCATAAAAAAAATTGGAATCCATACGTTAAATATCTGAGTTTTACTATGAAACATTACAGGTTTTGTAGGACTAACATGGTATATATTATATACAGTAGAGCCTCTACCTCACGCATTATAAATCTGCACAATGACAATGTTAAGGCTCATTTTCATAATATTTTGACGCGCAGACAGAAGCAAATTTCTGTGAACCGTTTTCTTGTTGAGCACAAGCCTGAAGACAGTGACGAGAGTTCTGCCAGTCCTGCATCTGGACCCAGAGTAAAACTTCCTAGCAGAGAGACCATCTGTCCCAACTTCTCTGAAGGAGTCTGTTCTTCAAAGCAACAACGTTCTTCCTCCTCTATCTGCGCCAATGCGTGGCAGCTGCAACTCTTTTTTAGAGAGGCAGGTGATTGAAGCCACTTATTTGTGATTTTCTTGTTTAGTCATACAATGCTTCTTGCAATTTTATCAGGTAGAAATAAAGCCTGTTCGCTGAAAACAACCCTTATTTTGATTGCTGCAGTGGTTTTTTTCAGGGAGCGGAGTGGCAATGAAATTAACTCATTACATTTGCATTATTTCTAATGGGAAAACTTTGTTCAAAATACAAATGTTCAACATACAAATCTGTAATTAGAGGTTCTACTGTGTTCCTATAAACAGGCTGCCTTTTGTTACCTTTGGGCTCCACTTTAGCTCCAGGTTTGGCTGCCTGACAGGCAACGCACTGAGCATCAGCAGCCTTATTCTGCACCAGACAGACATCACACTCCCAGGAGCCTTCTGGTTTCTTGAACTTGTCTCCTAATCCAAACACTTGGGCAATGCTGGTTGAGGAAGCGGCTTCTGCTAAAGCTCCTGTTCAGTAGTTTAAAATAAAAGGATTAACAAACTTCCCTGTTTCCTTTGAAGATACATGCTATAACTAGAGGGCACAATCCAGAGAAGTACAGATCAATAATGGTCTCTTTACCTGGTTTAGCAGCCGTGCAGGCTACGCATTTAGTGTCCTCCACCTTGTTTTGTACCAAACATGTTTCACATTCCCATGCACCCTCAGGCTTCTTGAATTTATCTCCAAATCCACCGATGCCTGTGGAAACAGGGTCTGTGGGCGTAGATGCAGTCTTAACAGTTGAGAAGGCAGAGGGAAATGTAAGCGAGGGTTTGAGCCCCGTCCCGGGTTTGGCTGTTTCGCAGGCCACACACTTTACGGCATCAGGCTTGTTTGAAACCAGACACGTATCACAGTCCCAGGTCCCTGCAGGTTTAGAAAATATTGGACCAAAACCTTTTGTGGTTACGGAGGTGGAGGTGGTGCTTGTGCTGCTGCTTTCCAGCCCCACAGCGTTGGAAGGCAACGGTTTACTCTCCATAGATATAGGTGGGGAATTGGGCTTCGGGGCCATACAACAAACACACTTTATGTCTGACTGCTTGTTCTGAACCAAGCATACGTCACAGCTCCAACCCGTAGAGGCTTTAAACAAACCGCCGAACCCCGCTGATGAAGGAGGGGAGGAGGAAGAGCTTGTGCCAGTTAACAGGAGGGCTGTGGATTGTGTTGACTTGCGCTGGGGAGAAACACTGGTGCCTGAGGAGCTCTGAGCAACAGGAGATGCAAAACCTGGAGAGAGCAAAGAATTAGAACAAACCAACAAATAACTCCTTTTTATGAGACTACGCAAAATATAAACAACTACCAGGTGATTTGAGAAGATCCAGCACGCTGCCCTGCTTCAGAGTCTTGGCTGGTTTAAAAGGTCCTTCAAATTCTTCTGTGCTCTTGCTTGTGACTGGCTTCACTGGAAAACACAAAAACAGACAAACACACAAATTTTATTAAACGCTCTCAGTTAAAAAAAACCAGCAGAAACGAAGCGATGGAGAGGAAAACCCTCTCACCTGCTGCTGTGGGTGCCGTAAGCTTTCCGTTTGACATGGAAGGACCCAACTTTGCTACAGGTGCACTGAAAGTAAATCCAGTCTGTAAGGAAACAGGAGGAAACAGCTGCATTATTTCTGTCACTGTAGTTAAATATATTTGTAAAAATCTAATTAAAAACAAAAGGTAAAATACTCACAGATGGGGAATAGGAAGGTGGACTGACAGCAGTGGCTTTGACGATAGGGGAGGAAAATGTAAAAGGTACACAGGGTGGTGTTGAGGCCTTTGGTGGATCCTTGTGGGGGGGGAAGTAGCAAAATGTGTTGTGTTTTTTTTAAATCGCGCTTTTATATATTATTAAATAAGGTAAATGTAGTTCTAAGACAAACCTTATTTGTGACCGTTTCCTTAGCTGGAGAAGCAGCTGAGACAGAGGGGGTGGATCTAGCAGAGGTGGAGGTGGTGGAAGGTGGCAACAAAGAGAAGCTGAATGTAGGTAAGGATGATGTGCTGATGGGGAGTGAAATGCTTGGGAGGGCTGGTACCTCAACCACCTTAAGGTAAAAATACAAGCATGTTTTATATTAAAATATTATTACCAATCAACATAAGTATTAACAGATAAAACATTATTTAGTTACAAAAGGTTCTCACCTCGTCATCCTCAGGGCGTTTGGAGGAAGGCCGTGCTGTAGTCCTTTCTCTTTTGATTTTCCCCCCGCCAGAGCTCATGCTGCTGGGCGCAGGGGTGCTGGACAGAGGGTAGGTGGGGTCGCTATAACTCCTTGTGCTAAACGATGGGCAGAAACGGATTAGTTAGTAAAATGTAACAAAAACAGAGCTGAGTCACAACTCAACTAAGACATGTGGGAAAAGCTGGGGTGCTTTATTTTATAACTGTGAATCAAGCAAAACAGCAAACTCAGGAAACAGTTATGATTAGGAGTTAAATGTTTTGCCAAATTTAATGGCACAAATTTAAGGTTAATAATAAGGGAAAACAAATTTTACCTTTGAGATGGACCTGGGGTTGCTTCAGGTAGTTGTGGTGATTGTCTTGACGGCTACGACAATAACAGAAACAGTAAAAAGGTCTTAGTACGTTTCACCAAATGGCTGCACAATATACAGAAAATGTATCAACATCGCAATATCAATGTGAGCATTATTATTATTATTATTATTGTGAAAGATTCCGATAAATGGCCACGGCTGGCAGATAATGTTGTGAACATCAAAATGACAAATGATATACCAGTGGGATTTATAGCAACGGATATTGCAATATTCTACAATAATATTGAAATCGTGTGTTGCCCTAAACTAGTGCAGCCCCTTCCGCATTCAATAAAAAGAATATATGATGCTGCATAAAACAATACAGGCTGTGAAGTACTGACCGTCTTCTCCCTTGTGGTCCTGTCCAGAGTTCGGCTGAATCCTCCAGGAGTCAAAGTCGGCCTGAAAGACACAGCACGACTTCCTGAAACAGAAGCTGCTGCTGGAATCACCAGTTTCTGCACTGGTGGGAGACTCGGGTCCATCTGAATATATATATATAAAAAAAACCACAGTAAATCAACAGAGATTAGACAAATAAATATAACAATAAAGAAGCAAACTTTAATCCCACTGTGTGTTGTGTAGGAAAAAACAGTTATGAACTAGATTGGTAATGTAAATACATTTAACTGACTAAATCAAAAATCAACCATTAATGTTTGGGCTATAAATTAGCCTCTGTTAAAGTAAAACTCCCCACTTAGAGAATGATTTTTAGACAATTTTTAGTCAATAAAGCATTATTCTATGCTTTACAAAGCAGCTGTCACAGATGGAAATGCCAGATAGTTTAACAGCTGGCCAGCTTTACTATGGACTACAAAAAACACTTTCATGAGCCAAATACATTTGGCAGCGTATCAGTTTTGCAACCAAATGTGTACTCACGAACGAGAACAAATACACAGTACAGAACAGCTGGAGAGAAGACTGTTTATGAATGTTAAGAAGGCCAACGAGCAGTGGGACAGGAAATGGCACCAAGACAAAATAAAACAAGTATCTCTGGATTTGGACGACCACAGTTGTTCACGTCATAAACAGCTCATAGAAGTTACTGATAAAGTTGTAGAGCTGAATACAATTTTCAAAACATATGAAGACATAATTAAGTAAGACAAAAGTAAACGATTCTTCAAATTCCCTTTTTTAAAATAAGGTCATCTGAACTTACCCGTTTCTTTTTGGACGGGTGATCCAAAACATCAAGATTTGTGCCATCCATTGACTGTAAAGAGTTTTTGAGATAACCTTTGATGATCAACAGCTACATGTTTTGCGTGTCAATAATTACATCCTGAAAGAGTCACGATAAACAGATGTTTATGACTAATAAACAGAAGACTTACAGGTGACAGGTTGGGTGACGCTGCTGGGATTCTCTTTGCATCCTGTTAAAGAGAACAAATGAAAATGTTTTTTTAAGTAACAGCCTGGCACAAAACTTTAAACTAGAATCATGTTTAATAAGTATCTGTGTACTCACAGCCAGCGGGCTCGACATGCGCTCCAAGGACTGCAGGATGCGCCTGGCGGTGGCGCTGGTCACACCACAGGGCTGAGCACCGGCAGGCTTGGCCTTGATCTGTCTTCTCACTGGGGCCTACACGTCAGAGGAGTTTATTTAGTCTTGATATGAAACTAACAACTTGGGTTGGGCATCGTTTGAATTTGAACGATTCCGATTCTAAGTTTTGATTCCGGTTCAGAACGATTCTTGATTCCGATTCTTTTTAAGAGGCATTATACGGTGTACCCTTTCTGTGGCACTCTTCAATTTGTTACACCGACAGTTTTCTCATGGTGAACGGAGCAGCACATCGCAAAGTCTGGTCAACTACTTGGCTAACTTTAGCAATTTCTGGTCGTTTGTTTATGAAAAAACGTTAGCTGGGTATTAGCATTTGAGTTGACCCACCATTTTACATTGAGTATAACTTGTTAGATGCCTTAGTGTCGGTACAAAATGCATTTTATAGTTTTACTGACCTGATTCTGACTGCAGTGCGGTTCTAGGCTGAGGCCATCACCTCTGGGTCTGAGCCTCCAAACAGAAACTGGAGCTCCACGTTCCAAAATCGCCTCATTGTTTTGACTCAAACACACTAAAACTGACTAAACTTAACACTAAACACACTACACTGACTATAAAATTCAAACACGCTAAATATCACAAATCTCATCACTCACTCCTGCATTTGGGTTTGGTTTATTTTGTCACCACCAAACTTCCTTCAACTTTTGCGACTCTTTCTTCTTCCCATAGATTTTTTTGCGCTTGCAAATCACTTTGGGCCTCAGTCAGAATGGAGAGTGGTGTGTGTTTTTATTTGTTAGGTGGGGTTGAGGGTGAGATCGGATGGAGGATGGGGTTGTTTTCTCCCTGACTCTCCGTCTTCACTGCTGCCTCTAATGCCCTTTAAATATGACAACAATTTTCAGAAAAAAAGATGTGGTGTAAATTATTTATCATAACTCTGTTTTTAAGTTGGTGTTAAGTTTGAAGTCTGCACTTCTGACACAAATCGAAATGGAGTCTCAGAGAGGGCGCTTCTTTCTCGCTAGAGCGATTTAAATCGGTCATGTGACTAGGACGCGCCACACTTTTGATTGCTGCCGCACACACTTCCTGCTGATTCTTCTTCGTTGTTGCTCTGCGGCTTCTTTTTCCGGGTATCAAACTAGGAATCTAAATGTAAAAATCCGAACGAATCGGAACATTAGTGCCGGTTCCAAATGAGCCTCGAGACTCGATGCCCAATCCTAGTAACAACACTAAAGTATCACATCAGGAACCAAACAAGACCTCAGCAGCAAGTAGAGTAGATGCATATAAAGAGCAAAAAACAGCTTCAGCTTGACCGTGATTTATTTTTTTAATCAAACGTTTCCATCCCTTCCTACATAAACCTAAATAGATCACCTGATAAGGCGTTCCAGGACGATTGCGGGAGCTCCTGACTGCAGATGCTCCACCATACGTGGTTTTCCCAGGATAGAAGGGTGAATCACCAAGCTGGCTTGAGTTCAGCATTGTGCTGTTCAATGTTGACTGAAAGAGAGGGTTACATGAAACAGACACGGTACATGTCACAAACGTTATCTTTTTATGTATTTTTCAAGTTATGTATGGAATAAGGACATCTAAACACTAAAATAAAACATTAAAAGCAAGGTTTTCAATATTAAACTGACACTTCTTTTCCACCCAATTTAATATAAATCCATATTTTCCTTAAAGCCCAGTCAAACATCATAAATTCAACTCTGAACTCTAAACATCAGCTTTTTCTTGCATTGTTAGTAATAAATTTAAACCGCAGACAAAACAGCAGTAGTATTAAGAGGTTACTTGTGTGTTATTTTGTCATGTAATAAGTAAATGTGCAACACACTGGTCACACATACAATAATAAACAGTTTAGGAAGCTTTAAGAGATCTCTAACTATGACACTGGTTTCTCATAACACATATTTAATTCATAAGAGCACTGAATTATTATAAAAACAAATCCTGAAGCTTCAAATGTTGATGTTTAACTACTTCCCATTATGATTTAAGTCACTGACAAGTTTCAGTTCCAGCAGGGTTTTTATTTTTAGACTGGTCATTATCTAATAGCACAGTCCTGGGGGAAACTGTAAAATGCCAACGCTAGGGGACTGATTTGTTCTTATTAACATGACAACGAGCTCGGCATCTTGACATGCAGGCAGCTACTCACATTGGAGGAGTTTCCAAAGACTGACAGGTTGAAAGAGGGCTTTTTCAAACTGGACTGAGAAGGCTGAGGTCCAGAGTTTGTTCTGTCCATCTCTGGGGACCAAAGCTGAGGAAGGGATGCAGTTTTGGAAGTGGGGACATCTGAAAAAGAGAAGGTATTGCAGCTATTTTAGACTTTTTTTTTTTTTAAGATAAAAAACAAGCGTTGTGGTAAAGCCTTCTGGACATTAATGCATTCTGGGATATCTTGCATACAAGAGTTTTTAGCTGTTGCTCAAAAATTCAGCTCCTACCCTTGTCAGATGCACGAGAGGAGAACCCACTCGTGGTAGAGATGTTATCATCTTCGTGCTGAGAGAGGTTGTCCTTGATTTCTTTGACCAAAGAGAAACCCGTGGAGAAGGGGCCGGGGGCTGAGGAGGTGGAGGGCTGGGAGAAGAGGCTGCTGGAGGCTCCCAAGGTCGGGGAGGAGGCATCCAGTGGGGTAAGGTGGAGGTGGGAGCGACTCAGAGGAGGGCGAGAAAGCACGTAGTCCTGGAAGTTCAGGGACGCACGACTAGTTGAAGGTTCTGCAAAGCAAACAGAAGCTACAGGTGAGTGTGGAGGATAACATTACAGAAACAGCATGAAAAATAACGTTTAGACTCTGATTCCAGGGAAGATATGAAGATTTAAGTAGCTGAACAGATCCCTGCCTGTGTTACTGGTGCTTGGCTCTGGGGAATCTCGTCCATCAAGGGGAGGAGGTCCCTCTTCACTGCCATTAGGAGGAGGAGGAGGTGGGAGTGGCGGCTGGCAGTTCTGGTCTGTCCCTTGTCCTGCCTCTCCTCCTTCAGCAGCATCTCCATTCTTAAAGTATTTCTGCAACCAGGAAGGAACGATGCTCTTTACCGTGTCGGTCACTCGACTGATGAGGCCTGACTGCTGCAGAAACACACGAGAGAAACAAAGTCAAGATAAAAAGTACACCCTTTCACACAGCCAGATGATGTACCTTAAAAACAAAATAAAATAAACACTTTGCATTGTAAATAGTTGATATCTGTCACTGATAAAGATTCAAAATGTAGCCAGCCAAATCTTGTCAAAAAAAACAATTTCAACTGCAAATAAACTATAATATTTTTCTTATTGAAGACTTTAATATTCAAAAATTTCCACTTATTATGAAAATAAATAAACAACCAAAAACTGAATGTTTATTGTTAATCAGCTGTATAGCAAAGAGGCTTTTATTCAGCCTTTGTGCAAAACAACAACAAAAAAAAAGGTTATTTTGTGGGAATAAACAAGATCAGACACCGTGCTTCTAGAAAAGCTGAAAAGTGATGATAATCTGCACTATACTGATAAACTCTAACTAAAGATAAATAATCTTAAAAATAAAAATAACAACCGAATTTCCAAAATGCTGAATTTTTTGTAGCGTTCTTTGATAATGCTGAAACTGGCAGCAATTTTGTAAAAACCCGTAATAAACATCTAGAGGGATTTCTGGGCCTTCACTGGTTAAGTGAAAATAAATAAAAATTGAAATGCAGTATTACTGCTATAAATTATATCCCTATTAAATGGAACAATTTCAAAGCTGTGACCAAAAAAAGCTTAAAGACAGAAACACTATTTATTACATTAAAACCTAGGTTGTATTTATTTGAGAACAAGGTTTTGTAAATTATTTAACACCTCCACTCATTTACATGACCAACCAGCTCCTCCTAGATGTTTCAAGACCTAAACTAAAATATAAAAGTCATCAGGCATTCGCTGTTGGATTTTATTGTGTTGCATTTTATTTTATTTTAACTTTACAGTTAACAGTTAAGCGCTTTGGTCAGCCTCTCGGCGTTTTTAACTGCGCTATAGAAATAAATTGACGTGTACATTAAACCAAAAAGGCAGCAAATAATTTATGTTTTGTCGTAAGTCTTGTGCTGCGGCTGAACTTGGATGAGAGACTCTCATCACACCCGTGTTGGTATGTGGAGGAGGAGGGAAAGGTTTAAAGGTCGGTGCGAGCTGGTTAGTGAAAACTCTTTACGCAAATGAGGTGTATCACAGGGCAGCATTACAAAAAAAAAAGAAGATAAGTGCCACATGAGCCTTTTTTCCTGCTTATCTATGATATACACTTGTGAGCCACATGGTACTGAGTCCTCTACATGGAAATACATCTGACTAGATAACTAAAGTACATCCAATATTCACGTTTTAAGTGTAGTAATCTGAGTAGTGTTGATTATTCAAAGTGATGCGCCACAATCTTAAAATCAAAGCAAGATTGGCAAACCAACAACATCCCAGAAAACTTAAAGAACAAAAAGGTGGAGGCTCTCGAGAATTAATCTTGCATGTTTTTATGGGGAACAAAAGCCAAAAGTCCCCCCCAAAAAGGTTGTGTGTGTATAAAGCAGGCACTTCCATCATGGAGTGAGTAGTCATCTGTATCTGATCAACAGGAAATTGAAGTAATAAGCATTTGATGCTTCCACCAATTTAAAAAATTCAACATCCATCCATATCACATCATTAAGCGCTCACACACAAAGGCTTAATCGAGTGGCTGAAAACAGCAGCACTTTAAACGGTGTCCTGCTGAGGCTGTTGCTGTGACTACATTTGCTGCTTTCTAATAGATGTTTTATTGGTGGATCAATTTGTCATTACCTCTCTGCTCTTTAACACATAACTGATGCGCCATAAAGGATATCAGCCTCGGCTTTCGAAGTGAAGTCCTACTAGTACACATTTTACACAAGCTTACTCCAAATAATCCCAACTATCATTTGAAACGGTGTCATTTCTGTTAATTGAGTCAAAAAATAATATCTTGAGCTGAATGTGCTCCAACAGGTCCGAGCAGCAAAGCAACAAGGCCACAGATGAAAACGCAAACCATGTTTATTTTTCTCTTCATGTCTCTGTTAGGACTGAAAAACAGGTTTTAAGAAAACGCATGAAAGATTGTTGTGGGCAGGTACCTTTGCATTTTTTTAAAAAAACAACAAGAAAACTCAATTCTGACGATAAAACACGACAATGACAAGTTGTATTTAAACACGAGGTAAAAAAATCAACTTAGCAATGGTTTAAGCACTGCATGTTTTTAGGCTGAATGCATCTACGTTCAATTTTATCTGGTCAATATGTGTTGTTAATAAAGAAACAAATACTTTTCTTTGTGCACGCCGCTACATTTTCAAAAGTCATTTTCAGCTGAGACTTGTTGGACTTCAATAAAAACGAATGCAGAGTAAAAACCTTCAGTCTGTAATAAGAATCTTCTTCCACCTTCAGGCATGACATTTAAAGAGCAATAAATATACATTTGTAATGCTGCTGAATGCTGATAAACAGGAGAAGTTTTGGGACATCCTCTTAGGATATTTTATAAATACATAAAGTGATACAAAAAAAAAACTTCTAATAAATAAACAGTATGACATACAAGATGTCCAGGAGAATGTAAGTAAATATGAATATCAAAAATACACAGGTCACCAGTTTATAGTCTTTTACAAATTATAATAAACCATTTGTATCAATATAAAGATCAAGGTCAGATAACAGGACTGACATAATTTGCTATTGCCCTTTTTATACACTGTATGGGGCAACTGTGGATCAGTGGTTACAGCGGTCGTCCTCCAATGAGAGTTGGAGGTTCGATTCCACCAGTATGCCACATGTTGAAGTGTCCCTGGGCAAAACACAGAAATCCTATGAATGTGATCTAAAGCCCTGACTGTTCTCTAGAGATGATTTATTCAGATTAGCTTCGTAGGGCTGTGGCAGAGTGCTGTATGAATGTGTGTTGATGGGTAAATGAGGCCACAGATTGTGTTGTAAAGCTCTCCAAGTGGCCTGGTTAGGTAGAAAGGCGCTACATAAGTACGGTCCATTTACCAGTTAAAGAAGCAAAAAAATCCCTGTATAATACAGAGAAATACATTGGTAGTAAGTTGGCATTTTTAATCAACAAACTCCTAATTTACTCGGAAATTTTTAGTGCTGACAAAACAGATCAAGTGCATTCAGCCACTGTTGACATTAAGAAAATGATTTTAAAGAACAGCATCGTCTGGGCGGCAAACAGGACCATGTGGATTCCCAGTCACCCCAAAGCCCCCTGCGCAAATAAACTGGCTGAGATTGGGCTAACACACAACATACATGTTGTCTTCTAGCGGGCTTCGAGCAGCACGTGTATGTGAAAATGATGGCGTGGATAAACGCAGATAAGACAAAAAAAGTTACACGGTCGTGTCACCTGAACCTGCTACGCTGGAAAGCACCAAAGACAACAATGCGTTGCTCGCCGATGCTAGCTCGTTAGCTCCAGTTAGCCGGAGAAAACCTACTTCCTTGCTTCCCGTTAACTCGGCTAACCCCGCTGAACTCGCACACTGGGCCGGGGTCTGCAGTATCCGCTTGCCGTCCGTGCAGCCGCACCAACACGGAGACTAACCAAGGTGTGCGAACGGCGCACTCGCGATTTGACCTGTCAGGTACGTTTAGATTCCGCTAACCTTAAGACAGAACCCGCTAGTTCGCTAGCGTTTCCTGAGCATGCTAGCAAGCGCGTGGAGGCCACGAGCGCTTAACAGTAGGCCAGAAAATGCCTCCCAACAAAACAATAACAGAAAAACTAGAGAACGGTGGCAACGCGATCCCTGCGACGAGCTCGGTTCGGGCTGTTAACGGGACGACTTTCAGCTGATTTACCTGTTTACTCTTGGCGTAAGGTTTAGAAGCAATATGATATCTCCTGCTTCTAATTTTCCCTCCACCCGTGGCCGCCATGGCTCTTTCGTCTGAGTGTCTATCGATGTTTCGGCGCCGGATAGCTGTCATCCTGCGCAGCGGCCGCTCACAAAGGAATTCTGGGAAATGTAGTGACTGAACTTAACAAAGAAGAAGGCTTCGACAATTCATTTAGCACACCTACATGGTCTTTGTGTATGATGGCAAGGGATTTACTTTAAAATGTAGCATTTCTGTTTTAAATGTTGTTACATCGTTGTAAACTGAGACTTATATTGCTTATACTTGAACAATAACCTGAATGTTAGTGACTACATTTTTTCCTATATCCTGTGCTCGAAGCTTTTTGTGAATTTTAATATCTGACTTGCAGGTCTTTGTGGTTATTCACTAAATTATAAAATTGGTGATTTGTGCATTTTCTGATTGTTCACTCATGTGGCATTAAAATGTAGAACTACTGTAATGCAGTTTGTACTGTATGTATTATAAAATGTTTTTTTTTTCATCTTTTCATTTTAAAACTGAAGTTATTGTTCATTTGTATTTTTGTTTGTATTTGTTGTCTTTTACCTTACATTTTGCTTCTTTTAGATGTTGCCAGTTCTGTCAGTAATATCTAATGAGTGACCCAGAACTGAAGATTGTAAACTTATTCTAAATCTGTCCTTGCAAAGAGCCTATATATAAAAAGAACAATGACACATTTTAAAAAAAGGTTCACAAAAAAACTCATTTATTCTATTTGGTCATTGATTTGTGCATAGAAAAGCAAGCAAAACACATTCATAAATCACAAATCAGTAACACCGCACAGTGCATCAGGTTAAAAATAAACACATTTTATATTAAAAATGTTTTGTATATTTACAGCAGTTGTAAACATTTGAAGAACTGGAAATGGATGTGTTAAAACAAAACAAAACAACCTAACTCTAATGCTAAATACTTACTAAATAGCACACCTATAATATTAAGAACTAATAATGTAGATCAGTCTCAAGTTGAGTTATTAAAAACACACATCAGTAATTTTGTCTTACAAGAAAATCGAAAACTTCTGCTTTTTAAAAAAGTGATTATCCTCAGCTACTGAATGTCTCCAGTGTTGTTGGATTGAATGTCACAGTAATCTCTCTCTCACACGTTTTACTATTCCTAAATAAATAAAATGCAGCTTAAAAAAGGCAGCTTGTTCTTTTCACGAGAAAGAAACAGAAACGGTGTATCCTCTAATGTGGGGTTTCGATTCAAGTTAAGGACTTTCAACCACGCTTTACTGTCAAGTACAAGATATCAGTTTTTACAAACACGTTTTTGGATGAAGATATTAAATTCAACTACTCTAAAAAAAATTGTAAAACGTAAACAAGATTTGAGACCGGAGAGCTACATCTAGACTCAACATACAAAATAATAAATAAAATAATCCAAACTTGACATCTACTGTTAGACAGTGTTGAATGTACAGAAAGCTGATGGTAGCTAAACAAAAGTCCAATAAAACCTGTTTTTATTTTTAACATCCAGTGCTTTTTGTTGTTTCTTAAGAATACAGACAAAAGTGTGCAGTTCTGTCAAGTTCTAGCAGTGTTTTTGTTCTTGGCAAACTCTGATAAACACTTTTTTTGGTCATTAAATCACTGGCACGACCAAGTTTTTGTGTGGTGTGCATTTTCTCAATGCAATGACCTCATATGAGGACGCAGGGTCTCAGGAGGTTAAATGTACATTAAGTTTGCCCGTATTAAAGTATTCTTGGCGTTAAACGTTTCATCGCTCATCTTTGCAAAATGCACAAAGACTTCTTATCAGTGTTCATGTCTTTTTCCCCTGTGGCTGTTCCTAGATCTGTTCCTAGCAGAGGCCTTCCTCCGTTTTGTATTTTGCGAACTTCCCAGTAAATCCGTCCGAGTCGAAGCAGACGAGTCGACAGCACTGCTGCCGTCGGGGTCGTCGCTTTGCAAAGCAATAATCTGTGAACAGAAACAAACTGTAGTTACAAAATCACCTTTTTTTTAATAACAATTAACTTCACATCAAGAAAAAAAGCACTGTTTCTTTGACCTCTACTGGTCACTTTTGAATCTAGAGCGCAGGTTTAAAAATAAATAAGATTCACAGTAAATTAGATATATTTGTCTAATTTTAGTAGACTTTATATGTATTATTACTCTCAGAGACATAACTAACAAGGACACTTTATTCCTCTTGTTACAAGTAAAATGTTTGTTATGAAATAAAAGAGCTAAGTTTTAAAAACAAGTGAATTAAAAAAAGTTATTTAGTCTTGAAGCATATATTATTCCTAATGTCGTCACAGACAAGAGCTGAAGCAGGATCTCACCTTCACTTTGTGTTGTTCAAACCATACCATGCCATATAAACATAGGAGCGTGATGAGCGCCTGTGCAAAATGACAACATTTTAATTTGCGAAAAGCAAATTCTCAGCTTTTGTTTTTTTGCAAATACGCTATAAATGCAAATGCAGAACCAACCTGAATGCACTGATATTAGCACAAGCAACAGGCAACAAAAGCCAACAGTAACATGTGACATTATTATTCATTCATTTTTAGGAAGTTATTATAATTACACAGCAAATATGGGTTCGTCTAGTGTATGCACAGGAACAAAATGATCATGAATCAAATTTCAACCCTCATTTTAAACCTTGTCCATCTAATTTCACCCAGTTTGCTCCTCATGAACAAAGAGATGGTCAGGTTTTGTTCTTCTATTATGACTGCACGCACACACACACACACACACACACACACACACGGTTTTCCTTACCAGGCAGATCAACCACAGGAGAACATAGCGAATCTGAGTCTTGGAAAACACGTCCAGACCAAATTTAACACAAGCAAGAGCCTCCAGGAAAGCGATAGCTCTTCAAAGAAAACACAAGCAAACACACAAAAAAACAAAACAATTAGACTAATAGAGCATATGATTTGAAACTTTAAAACAAGCTGTTGGGTGAAACAACTGCCCCCTCTCTTGGCAACACATTTAAACTGCAGCTCAGCTTCCCTGTTGACCCACTTTTGAATCCATAAGCATGTTGGACATCACTGCCCCACATATTCAAACTCCTGGATCCTATTATTAGCCACACTGGCAGACTAAAAAAGAAAAAAGAGGAGTCTCAACGTTAGGCGTTTCATACAGACAGAGAGCTTGTCCTGTTGCTATAGCAACTGGTGCAGACTGAGGGCATCAGCAGCTTTGTGTCTGAGGTGAGGTCAAAAACAACATAATGTTGTGAATTTTAATTGGCTAGAAAACATACTGCTGTGCATTAAACCTCCATGAACTACCCTTAATCTACACACTAAAACTCAAATGAAAGCATGCTTCAGTTTGGAAGAGAAATTTTCTTGTTTTGTGTCTGTGTTAAATTCAGACAAGGATTAAAAAAATTAAAATGAAAAGCCAGAGTCTGAAAAATGTTTTTATTTTCATTACCAGACTAGTACTAAAGTTAGCTAACTAATCAAATTTCAACCAGTTTGTACACTAAAAAGGGTAAATTGTTATATTATTCTTTAAATAATAATAAATAATAATAATATAATTGCTCCTATTGGGAGACAAATCAAGTTCTTTCTATGTCATACTGACATGCTGAAGAAAATCACAAAAGAAATAGAAAACATGAGCTGACAAAATGAAAAGAAAAAGCATAAATACTCACCCAAACACCCAACACTGTGTGCCAACTCGTTTACACTGAGTGTCTGTCAGGTACGCATAGTACTGTCTGTAAAAGGTTTAAAAAGACTAAAAAGTACAAATATACATGTTGGAGAGCATATGAAAACAGAACAACTACTCCATAACAAAAAGGTTTCAAAGAGAAAACAGATTTATAAACAGTTTAGATAAACTTGGTAGTTTTCTCCTTTACATACAAGCTTTGTAAAACAAAAGAGGATTTTATTTCCAGACTGAACTTAGTTTTAAATCAAAACGGGCACACATGTTGTTTCTTGTGTCACTTTCAGATACATGGTCAAATATATAGCTTTTTAGTCTGAACATCTTTTATGATTTTAGAACATCACTAGATCTCAAAACAAAAGGTTTAAGGAAAAATCTGAGAACATTTTTTTTAACCGACACCCAAGAACAAGATCTGTGGAAAGGATCTGAAATCAAATAAAATGAAAACACTGCACCTGAATTTGCCTTTAACTTATTACAGATTAGTCCTGGTTGGGTCTGAACGAACCTCACGGTGGGTGCGGTGATGATTCCAACGAGGAGAATACGACACCAGCTGAGAGGATGAGACGCCTGGAAGACGAAGATGTGCTTGAGAAAGAACGTGTTCAACTCCGTCAGCTGCAAATATAAACAAAAATTCATTTGCTGTCTCGGGAACGTGTTTATTTTCTAAAGAATGCCTTTTAGATTATGCATTTTCATATTAAAGTAAGTAAAAAAAGAAAAACAACAAATTAATAAAAAGGGCCACAACCTGCCATAAGATCATAAAGAGGTAGATCCCTGCCAGCCTCTGGAAGGACGACTTCGGGTCGAACCAGCGAACATAAGTCCAGCTGGCCGGAGTGAACTGCAGCACGGCTCGCTTTATTTTTCCTGTGGTCGTGTGGATTTCTCTAAACAGATACAAAACATTAGAGATACGTCAGAAACACACATGTGCACTGTTGCATTAAATATTAATAGGACAATATGATAAACAGAAAAGCCAAAAAGACTCATGTAATAAATAAAAATTCAGATTTGAATCAACTTTAAAAAAAAAGAAGAAAGAAAACAGTGTTAACGTATACTGACTATCATAAAAATGAAACAATAAAAAATATAAAGTTCAACTGATGTCCATGGGAGGAAAACGGCAGCTCTGTCATGCGTGACAAATAGACGATTCAAACAATATTTTACTTCCTTGTTAATTTTTTACCCAAGAACAGGAACTTCAGTGGAGCTAAAACATTTGTAAATCATTTAGATAATCTGGATAAACGTGAATCAAACATTACCAGATATTCATAAAAAATAAATTAAAAAAAAAGAATCAAATCAAACTTAGGAAACAACTGTATATATACTGATAATTATACCATTTTTGTGAATGAAAACAGTGTTAAAACCTCAAAGATTACTAGTCTGTTTAAAGGTTAGAGCAGGGTTAAATGTTTTATATCAATCAGGATGTTTGTATGTGAAACAAGTACCAGCATAAAGCAGGTTATACACTCAGACAACAACCCCAATCACACATAATGTTGTACTAAAGAGAATAGAGGTAATCAGATGGAAAAGCAAAGTCAAACTTTTCATTAGTCCAACAAAAAAGTGATCCCTTTATGTAAAAAAAACTAGTTCTAAAGCTTATCTGTGCAGAGGAACGGTCTAAAAATGTCTCTAAACTGATGGGCAAACTGTTCCTGTAACTAATCAGCTGCAAACAGAAAACTGTCACACCAAAGTTCACATACTCATACAAAAAAATAAAGAAAGAAAACACTGACTTGATGCTGGCCCAGCGGTACGTCCTCATCTCCAGAAAATGGCAGGCTGTCATTCCCAGCCAGATTCCTCCTCCGTTACACAGCAGGATGTCCAGTATGACCTGATCCCACCAGCACTCTGCAAAGTTTGGCAGAAGGTGCATAAAAAACAGCTGCAGAAGAGAAAAAAAGAGACAAAAAAGTGAAAATAATAACTAACAATGACTATCCTTGTAAGGAAATAAATCCTGAAAAATATAAATAATTCTGCCAGGAAATAATTGCAGTAGTCAAGAACACAGCTCCCTTTGATTGCCTGCACAGAATAATCTGAAGCAAAGTATTGATTTATACAGATGTTTATGTTGCCTTCAGAAATTACATATGTAGATGATTGATGGTGCATCAAACCCAAGAGTCATTTTCTCATCCACATGTCTGTTACCTCGGTGAGCTCCCAGGTGATGCTAATGGTCCAGCACAAGCCATAGCTGCGGATCACCAGAGCCTTCATGGCCCACCCTGCAAAGTGGCCGAAGGCAAAGATGTCGAAATGGCTCCAGATGCGCTCCCATGTTATCACGGTGCAGTTTACAGCGTATTCCTTAAGAAAGAGGGGGCAATCATTGACTCCATATATTCATGTTAGAACTGAAATAAAACAGAGCAAACACACCAAGAAACTCAATTCAGAGATGGAGAGATGTTCAGAGATTTTAGCACATATTAATAATTAGCAAATATATATATAAATAACACTCAGTAAACTGTCATTCATATAAACAAAAAGTCTAGTAAAAGCAAAAAAAAAGCAAAAATCTGTTTAAGGTAAGAAAAGCTCAAAGTTTCAAAACCATCCTTACCATGACGTCCACCTCTCTTTTAGCGTAGCGCAGATTTGGGTCCAGCCAATACAAGAGAGTCTTTACTTGGTCCCAGTTAAGGAAGATGAGGAAGACGAGGAAAAGGAAGTAGAGCACACTGAGACCTACCACAGACAAGTAAACGTGAGGGATAAGTGGGACAAACGATATCTGTATTTAAATCTAATATTTACGTCACTGTGAACACTCACCAAACACCATTCGCCATATTGCAGGATGTGGCCTTGTGAAGGGTCCTGACAACAAAAGCAAAAACAAATTGTTTTTAAATTGTAAAAGATAAAAAATATAAAGAAGACTGAAATAATAGTAGTTGCAGCTCACACAAATTTAGGTTTTGTGAGCCGATCTCGGCCCTACTAGTTACAGTGATTACTGTCAGTCATAAAATATCAGTAGATTGTGAAAAGGTTTTGATTCAATCATTAAAAAATCTACCTTTTAAGTGTTATATTGACAATCATATAAGATTTATATTAAAACAAAACCATCATGACATATAAAAGGTATTTTAGTTTGAAAATTATATAAGTTACTAACTAATCATTTTCGCCTCGAAGCCGTATGGAAGTCTTTCTCCATGGCCTCTCCAAACTCCTCCCATGCCCGAGTTTTTGCCTTAGCGA
>JAOXNZ010000177.1:10750361-10765389 GCA_028566095.1 Kryptolebias brasiliensis | reverse complement strand
CGTGTCATCTTAATAGTTTTAAATTAAATTAAATTAAATAAAACAAAATTCAATCAAAGGACACTTGAGACACTTGAACAGCCACAAATTGAATAGTTACAATATATTAATACTTGCCTGTCAATATCTAAAACTAATTAAAAAACTATTTGTGACAGACATAAGATGATGCTAAACTAACGCTTAAAGAAATATAATATAATATAATATATTATAATAAACTACAGATGTTTAGACTTCAGTAAATCTACAGCGACATCTAGTGGTCAAGACAAGAAACTGCTTTTAGTCCTCAGATTGAATGAAATGATGAAAGTTTAATTTAGAATTAGGATTTTTAAACATTTTCCTCCGAATACAACTCAAATTAACACCAGGACGTGTTCACAGGTCACAGAATACTTGGATTTAACCAGAAAAATAGCTTTTTATGAGAAAATGCAGGAATGAATGCTGAGTTTTATAAAATCTGCTGAACCTGAAACTGAGCTGGTAAAGCTAAAAGTAGCAGAACACTAGCTAAAAGCTAAAAGAAGAAAAAAAACCAATAGCTAAGTCTAAAGAAAGGTAAAGGCTAGCTAAAAGGTAAAAATAGCAAAATGGTAGCTAGAAGCTAAAAGAGGCAAAAGGGTAGTTAAAAGAAGAAAAGGGCTAGTTGTAAGTACTGAAAGACTAACTAAAGGTTATTTAAAGCAAACTAAAAGATAAAAGTAACAAAAGGATAGCTAAAAGCTAAAAGTAGCAAAAGGTTATAGCTAAAAGTAGGAAAAGACCAGCTAAAATAAAAAAGCAGCATATGAAGACAAAATCAGAGCATGTTTGCTGAAGCAGATTTAAAGAAATCAATGTTTTTGAAGGAAATGCAAATCTCCTGTGTATTTTCATGAGGAAAATTTACATAAATATAGTTAAAGATTTTAAAAAGTCTAAAAGTTTTAAAGCAAAACTCACAGCACCCACCTCCTGAATGAACGACTGAAGTAGCACAAAACGTGCAAACGTAGTTTGATTACAAAAATACTACGTAAAAGTAAAAGAAAAAACAGGAAAATATTAGCGTGAATTATATTTTTGGCTAGCTTTAGCACCGAGGAGGCCCCGCCCCTGCCGGGGGGCTGTGCTTGTCTGAAGGGGGCGTGGTTACAGCAGAGCTCCGCCTCCTCCAGGCTGCCGTCGTCGTCACCGGAGGGGGCGGGACTCTATCTGGACCGGAGCTACTCTGCACCAACAGGCTCAGCAGCTGGCTGGCTCCTTCTTCGTGCCGCGGGACGACTCGGCGCAGCCCGGAGCCTCCCGTCATTTGTCCCGGCGAACGACATGGCCTCCGACGGCATGGACGAGCGGTCTCCGCTGCTGTCGGGCCCCAACTCGGAGAACGTGACCCCCACCGCTCCCCCGTACCTGCAGGATTCGAGCCCCCGAGGTAAACACGAAAACACGGGCAGCGGAGCCCCCCCCCACCCCCCGGCTCCCTCCGCCTGCGTGCTGAATCATTTTCAGGGCGGATCGAGTTTGTGCGAGCGCGTAAATAAAACCCCAACTAGGGCATCGACGGGAAAAGGTGGAGGCCGAGGAAAAGGTGGAGCTCGACCCGCGAGGAGTGGAGCAGCGGGTCGGAGAGCAGAAGAGGGGCCTGCAGTGAAAACACCGAGCAGCTGGTTGGGGCAGACAGGCTTACATCACGACTCTCTGAGGCCCTGAGATGTTCCTGCAGGCTGACAACAATGAAGATGAGGAAGATGAGGAGAAATCACGGTGCCTCCTGATGGAGGAGAGGGCAGCCTTTGCAGATGGAGGCACGCAGCAGCCTTTTGTCCCCAGATGCGTCCTTTCAAAATAAGAAGCCCTGATTTATCATCGTGGCAGCTGAGAACGGGGCCTGAGAATACCAAATAATTGATCTGTGTCGCAGGGTTATAACTAGATGTTTCCTGCAGAATGAGCCAAACAGCTCAGACTAGGAATAATCTCTGCTGCTAATCTGCTCTGTAATCATATCCAGAGTTGCATCAAAGGGAAATCCACGTCAAGCCTGGTTCTCCTCCGCTTCTCTGGCATCAAATTTTGCTTAAGGGTTCAGAAGTTTTGTTCATCCAGATCAGAATCTTAAAGCGTGAATGAATGAATGAATGAATGAATTCATAAATCATAGTTTTATTAAAGTCACATTTCCCCTTCAGATTAATGACAGCCTGTCAGTAAATTCTTCCTGCTTTCTCCCTTTCTGCTCACTGGATTAGTGGCTAATTCTGCCATGAGTTCATCCAGTTTAGATTAATTTTGTTTGAACTGTGATGTTCTCATAAAACAAAATGGCTGCGAGGACTAAAAATCTGCTGTGTGAAGAGTGTTGATTGGACAGATTTTATTGCCGTGTTTTTTTGCGGCTGTTAAATGCAGAAAAAGCTAATGCTGAAGACTTCAAAGCATTTAGTTCATACTGAGACAATAATTTGCTTAACAAAGTGTTTTTTTTCCTTTTCAGAAAGCATAACTCTTATAGATAATTAAAAGTGGCCTCATATTTCATAAATATACAGTTTCTATAGGTGGGTTATGTAATAATTAACCTCCTGGAAAGTTAATGTAAATGTAGAAGATGATTATAGAGACTAAAAACAGCTTTTTGAACCATGCCATAATCATGTTTTTTGCTATAAATGTAGGCATTTTTAACTTTGGTATCTATAAAGGTTGACTCACTATAGGAGCATGTCTCAAGTGGCCAAATAAGGAACTACAGCACTTTTTCTTTGTGTTGTGGCTTCATTTTTCAGACCTGGAGGCTGCCAGTTCATCTAAACTCATTTATACCTCTGTGCTGTTAAAACATACACCAGTGAGGCTCATTGTTCTAAATTTATTAGGTTTTCATCTTGAGGATAATGAATATGGATCATTTGAATGAAAACAAATGAACATGTTATCTTCTAATGTATTTCTGTTAGAAAACTAGGAGCAACATTACAAATAGCCCCTCATATTTTATTTGTGTTTGCATTCAGTTTTTACATGAAGTCAAAATTTTATTATTCAAGAAGATTGAAAAGTTTGAAACTTAACCAAATGCAAGTTAACTGAAAGGTGTTTTAATGCATTTATTTAGAGTTTTTATGGTAAAAACAACTATTACCAGTTGTGGAAAAGTTACTTATATTGTTTGGTGTTCTGCCTCTGAATTAGGTGTAAGATCATCTGTACAGATGTGCAAACATTCATGCCGTTGTTGAATAGCCAGTTGCACAAAAAGGACCTTTAAATGGATGAAGTTTTCAACCATGAGCTGGAGTTTGTTTTGCCTCAGAAGTTGGGGTTAAGATCTGGTAATGAAGTCAAACCGTGTTTCGGTTGCAGGCTGGGAAAACCGGTTTTGTTATTGTTGCGCTCGGAGCCAAATGACAGCTAATGATTAGCGACGCAAGCTAATAAAACCATGATTAGTGACGTTGAGTGTGACGCCATGAGCAGATCCAGCTTCTGACCTCAGAGGTAAATGGAAAGCAGGTGGAGTTTCAGCTTTCAGGTCCAAACAAAACACACCAAAAAACCCTAAAAACAGAGAGAAGTCTGGTTTCCTCCGACCACTTGAACTAGAATATGCAGAAATGTAATTATGGGATGTCAAAGAAAATTACAGCTTATTCCAGTTTTAGCGTGACAGGCACTTTTTTGCAGCTTGAAACATCAGAGCAGGTCTGGCTTCACTGTTTGACAGCAACATCTTTCAGAGCATCAATAAGAAATGTTTTTCTTCATATAATTTGTCTCAAACAGATTAGTGGGATTAAGGGTTCAGTTTAGTTTTTACTGTCATTACCGGGTTTTGTTCTCAGACCCACACAAACTAAGTTATTTAGGTGAGAAGAAAGACAGATTTATTGGACATCCTATGAATGATTTTAAAATAATAACAAATTAAAGTAAAGGTACAGTTCTGAGCACAACATAATGTTGTCAGTCTACTACTACTACTACTACTATTACTGGTACTACTACTACTACTGCTGGTACTACTGGTACTACTACTACTACTGCTGGTACTACTGGTACTTCTACTACTACTGGTACTACTGATACTACTATTACTGCTGGTACTACTGATACTACTACTGGTACTACTACTGCTGGTACTACTGATACTACTACTGGTACTACTACTACTGCTGGTACTACTACTACTACTGCTGGTACTACTGGTACTTCTACTACTACTGGTACTACTGATACTACTATTACTGCTGGTACTACTGATACTACTACTGGTACTACTACTACTGCTGGTACTACTACTACTACTGCTGGTACTACTGGTACTTCTACTACTACTGGTACTACTGATACTACTATTACTGCTGGTACTACTGATACTACTACTGGTACTACTACTGCTGGTACTACTGATACTACTACTGGTACTACTACTACTGCTGGTACTACTGATACTACTACTACTACTACTGGTACTACTGATACTAATACTACTACTACTGGTACTAATACTACTACTGGTACTACTGATACTAATACTACTACTACTGGTACTAATACTACTACTGGTACTAATACTACTACTGGTACTAATACTACTACTACTGGTACTAATACTACTACTGGTACTAATACTACTACTGGTACTAATACTACTACTGCTTCTGCTGATAATAATAATACAATTATTTAAAATTAAAAACTTAAATTTGCTGAAGAAGTTGAGTTGTTAAAGCAGAACAACAGCTAAAAGTAATGAAACACCAGTTAAAAGCTAAATGTAGCTAGATGCAAAATGTAAGAAAAAGGTTAGCTAAAAGTAGCAAAATTGTAGCTAGAAGCTAAAAGTAGCAAAATGGTAGCTGAAACTAGCAAAGGCCTAACTAAAAGCAGCAAAAGGCTAGCTAAAAGTCACATAGGGCTAGCTAAAACAGCAAAATGATAGCTAAAAGTAGATAAAGGTTAGCTAAAAGCTAAAGCAGCAAAATGATTGCTAAAAGTAGCAAAAGGCTGTCTAGAAGCTAAAACTGAAAGAAAAGAGGAAAACTTCCTTTTGATGCCATGATTTTCAGGTTTTCCAGTGAAGGTAGTTTTCATCAAAGCAGCTGAACCCAAACCACCGTTAGATTGTTTTCTGTAAATGCTCCAAGCCAAACCCAGCTGATGTCTGGATACAGGCTGGTTGTTTAGCTGTTCTTTACGGACCACGCATCCCGCAGCCATCCACCCGGGGAGCTTTAGGGCCGGAGGATGGCGGCTGCACGGTGTTGTAGTGGAGCGTCTTCTCATCTTACCTCAGAGGACACCGAGTCAAAACCTTCAGCTGTTGTCTTCAGTTTCAGATGTGCATTAAGGTCAAGTCGATGCACCGAGCTGAGAGATGGAGGAAGAAGCAGAAACGGGTCTCAGATGACGGAGAGGCTTTTTAGTTTAAATGTATTAATAAGGAAGAGAAAATGCTTTGGATCTGCTTCTGCAAGTGCATAAACCTTCTAATATTCTAACATAAACCAAAATATTTTCATTAGATTCCTTTAGAAGCTGAGCCTTTAGGTGCGCCCCTCGAAAATATAAATGCAGAAAGTTGGATGTGTTTGTTTCTGCTGCTGCTGTTTAAAAATTGAGTTGTTTTATGTTTTCCCTTCTTCTCAAAGCCGAACTACCTCCTCCTTACACGGCCATTGCCAGCCCCGACGCCAGCGGTGTGCCCATCATCAACTGCCGCATCTGCCAGTCCATCATCAACCTGGACGGGAAGCTGCATCAGCACGTGGTCAAGTGCACCGTCTGCAACGAAGCGACGGTGGGTGGAGGCCAGTGCTCGCTGGTGGTGGTGTCGCAGAGTCGCTTCTGTTCACCTGATTTATTTTAATATCCCATTCACTGTAACCTAAGTACTTGCCTTTGTATAGCATGAAAGGTGTAATTTTTCAGTAATCAGTGTGTCTTTTTGACTATTTGATGATATTAACACGTGAAATAAAACCTTTCACTGAGTGTAACCCCCTGCACTGAAGTCTCTCCTCACAGTGGAGATAATTGCTTTTAAGACTTCCCCGTTTTCCACAACGGACCGCTCAAAGTAAAGTTTCAAATGCTGCGTTTTTGTTCTGAGGTTTAAGACTTGAACTCTCTGCAAAAAAAAAAAAAAAATAGAAGTCACTCAGGAAGTTTACGAAAAAGACAAAATACAATCAGGAGTCCACGATGCTAGAATATTTTTTGAAACAACATTGTTAGTTTTTATGAGTTTGAGCTCATCTCGTCGTATCTGAAACGTTTTGGTTGAATTTCCTGTTTTGTTTTCTTAGTAATGTTTGATCTGTTTATCTCCCAGCCCATAAAGAACCCCCCCACAGGGAAGAAGTATGTGAGGTGTCCCTGTAACTGCCTGCTCATCTGTAAAGACACATCCAGGAGGATAGGATGTCCTCGACCAAACTGGTTGGTAACCTAAGTTTAGGTTTCTTTTTTTTTTTTTATTCTTAACTGAAATTGTGCAACCTAGCACCGCCTTTCTGGCTCAGCCACGCTGGAATCGTAAACTCCTCTCTGTTCCTCCGACAGCAGACGCATCATCAACCTGAGCCCGGTGATGGTAATCCCCGAGGAGCAACCCGCCCAGCCGGCGCTGCCCGTTCAACCTGAGGGGATGAGAGTGGTCTGTGGTCACTGCGGCAACACCTTCCTGGCACGTAAACCCTCACAGATAAAATAAAACAACAACAACCTCAGCTCACTGCAGACTTGTTAACGCTGCTGCTGTTATTGCGTTCATTTAAGTCATTTCAGAGCCTCATTATGTTTATTTTTAACTTAACAGTCTGTGCTGCGACATTTAACTGATTCGGCTGTTTAATTATGTTTTATGAGTTAAAAAACAGATAATCTGCATGTTTTCTGTCTACTTTGCCTCTCCAGTGAGCAGCTACCCAATCCTTTTTTGCAGATTGGTCCCTTTTTTACGTAAAACGACTATTTGACATGCTGAATATAATAGCCAGGAGTCTTTTGCGTCGCAGAAGGTGCGCAGATCCCGACTCTGTATTTCCAAATCCGTGCTGCTGTCCTCTTGTCTTACCATCTGCACATTGTTGCTTGCGGCGTCTGTAGGGCAGCGAGGGCGTCAGGTCATCACATCCGACGTCAGGCCTCCCCAGCGACGGCTCTCCCCCAGCACAGCAGGAGGTTGAACCGGTGAACGTATTGGCAGCAGCCTATTTTGCTCCAGTTCAACCTGTGCCTCTGTTCACACTGATGATGATACGACTTTGTGCACACCTGGCTTAGAAATATCGACTTTGTTTTTTACCACTTCTTTATGCTTTTATATCTTACTTCTTTCACTGAAGCCAGGTGTTGAGAGTCATATAATAATAACAGCATCAGTAAATGTCATCCTGCTTTTTAAACCCTTAATGAAACCACAACTAATACATGGTGCTATAAACAGTTATTTAGCAGAAATAAATAGGATATTCTTGTTGCAAACCATCCAAATGGAACATTTTAAATCAGTCTCAGTGAGCTTTGTGTTGATTGTTGTTCAAATACAGCAGTATTGTAGTGTGTTAGCCTGTTGACATGAGCATGTTTATTATAATAAAAATTGTTTTTTGTTTCCTCACAGTGGATGGAGCTTCGATTTAACACACTAGCCAAGTGTCCCCACTGCAAAAAAATGTGAGTCGACTAAACTTTCACTTCCATTAAAATAGAAATAATCTGTGTCTGAGAAACCTCAAGCAATCAGGTTTTGAGATTCTGCAGCTTAGAGGGTTAATATTAGCTAATGTAGCTTTCTTCCAGTTATTTGAAAAAGAGATGTTTTATAAACCTGAAAAAAACCACTTAAATAAACAGGTCCTTGTTTGGCTAGCCATTAGCCTAGCCTCCTAGCTAAACTTCTGCCTCTTTTTTTCGGACTCTTTGTTCTATTTTCACAGAAATGTTTGAAAAAAATAACAGAAATTTGTTAAAACCCTAAAATATGGGAACTAAAACTTTTCATTTAGCTTCTGAAGAAACTAAAAACATAAAATAAAACCATCTGAGATGTTAAATTTTCAATTTTCGTGATGATTTCTTGACCCTGCCCAGTTCATCACAATAAGTAGTTAAAGAAAATAAGCTTGTTGGTAGAAGAAATATTGAAATTTCAGTCCTCTGCTGGCATCAGATCTCGGTTGTATGTGGAGATGTTTTAGTAGAACTCATTTGTCCATAGTTGGCTGTAAAAACTCTGAGCGCCACGTTTCTTTGAGCAGTAATCAGTTGCTTTCTGAAGTGGAGCTCGGAGAGGTCTGGGTTAGTGGTGCGCCGAGGAGGGGAGGCTAATCCGGACGTGTGACAGGAATTAAAGGCTGGCCTCACACGTAACCTTAGTGAGGTTTGGCTTGCCTCAGTTCTTGCCCCAATCTTTATTCTGCTGTCCTGATGCATGCTCATTACTCCAGGTAGATAAATCTAACAAGGCTGAGTGAACTCCTCTGGACAGGTTCTTGGTTGAAACGCTTCGTCTTTTATCCAAAAGACTTCTTCAGTCTGAGGAGCTGCAAGCTAACTCAGTTTTATAAGCAGGACCTTCGCATAGTGAATCAACTAGTTGCTGGTGACACCCCAAACTAGTTGTTCACATGCAAAAGAGGACCATCAGCCTAACGACCGATTGTTAGGGTCCCGATGGCCGCTTGCAATAACAGCATTGTAGGAGAAGGACAGTTGGACACGGAGGCTTCCGCCCTGTTTAACGATGGACAGGTTCTCTTCACAAAAATGGCTTCCTTTACTCCTCTCTTGAACTAGCGTTCCTCTCTATCAAGGATGTCCACATCTTCATCCCTGAAAGAGTGACTGCTGGCCTGCAGATGGGAGCAAACCCATCCTGGCCTGATGATGTTGGGCCTTCCTTTTGACCAGTGGCTGCTTTGTTTCCCTGAAGTATAACTGATTACAGTTCTCCTGGCACTTAACAGCATACACAATGTTACTCTGTTTATGCCAGGGGACCAGATCTTTGAGATGAACCAGTCTTTGCTGTAATGCATTTTGGGGTTTGAAAGCCACTGGGACGTCAGGTTTAGAAAATAAAAGTCTCAGTTTCTCTGAAACTCCCGCAACATACAGACTGACCACTGGTCTGGGTTTGGGGTCCTCCTTTTCAGCCAGTCACGGGCTGGAGTCCTGTTTGGGTTTCTTATCTGCTCTCAGGAAGGCCCAGTTAGGATATCCACATTGCTCCAGGGCCTGTCTTGTGTGGAATGTCTTCCTCTCCCTGGCTCCTGAGTTTGTGGGGATGTTGTCCACTCTGTGGTGCAGAGTTCTGATGATTCCTAACTTGACTCCAGAGGGTGATGGGAGTCAAACGGCAAGTGCTGGTCTGTGTGGGTGGGTTTGCGGTAAACATCAGTTTCCCCTTAACCACTTATGAGCCGCTGAAAAGAGATCCAGGAAGTGGTTACACGAAGAAGTTGATAGAAGAGGAGGAAAAATACTCCAAAACAGAAAGTCTTTTACTTTCAGTTCTGCAGCATTTGTTGTTCTCAAACAGAAACCTTCTCAGTCTCAACATTTAATTTACTGTTTTCATTTTAAGACGTAAAGAAAAGAAATCTTTCCAAAGCCACCGAATTCTGTTTTAGTTCAATTTCAGGCAGCGTCTTGACTTTTTGGGGAACATGGGTTGGGGTCATTTAAAGAATAAGCAGCAAACTTTTGTAGAGCAATTTTTCACATTTATTAACCAATCTTTAATCTTCTGTGCTCATCTTTCTAAAGATGTGCAGCAGTTTATCTTCTTTCCCCGCATTTCATTGTTTGATTCTGATTGCTAAGAGGAAAACAAACCATCCCCAGCATCTTTGAAGGTGTTCTTCCCAACGTTCTCGGGTGAAATTAACGTCGTGGTTGCGGCTGTGAACGGTGACAAAATGTGTGGGAGGAAAGGAAAAGAAGGCCAAACATCAGGTGGTCGGCCCCCCTAAGCCATCTGAATTCCAGCGATCCCTGAAAAATACTCGAGTCCCGTCACATGAGAGGCATGTGAGAGCTCAAAGGGGGGAGGAAAGGAAAATTATGATGAAGCAAGAAAAGACTCCAGTCTGCAGCTTGAAGGGCGTGTGTGTGTGTGTTGATATGAAATTGTTCGGAGTTGCACATGTGACTGTCCTCAAGCTCTCTCATGTTTAACTTGGAAAAGCGGAAGTGAGAATTTTTACTTTTGTTTTTACTAACTCAGAAGGATGTGAAGTAAGCCACCAGGATTCTGGGGGGAAAGATCGTGATTTAGTCATACGCAATAAAATATCCAATCAAACACAGTGTTAATCCGTTTGTTTGTTTTCCTACAAAGATGTCAAATAAAACAAAAGACCCAAGAGGGACAAATAGCACCTAAAGTGTTTTTTTTCTTCTTGCTGTTTTGAAACCTCTTTTTCCATACACTGATTTCTTTTTCATTTCACTTTTGTTTTCTCTGTCTCTTCTCGCAGATCTTCAGTCGGCAGTGCTCTTCCCAGGAGGCGCTGTTGTGCTTATATAACTATAGGAATGATCTGCATTTTCATTGGAGTCGGTCTAACGGTAAATAGGACCTGTTTGCTTCACTTTAATGCCCCCCCCCCACCCCCAGTTATTATTAAAGTAAACTAAACCTTTTAAAACTAAAGATGAAGAGGTCTTCACCTAAACACCCCATTTTCCTTGTTGGATAAATTGCCTTTCAATATATATTTATAATCACCTGCTGCCATGAAAGGCTGGTGATGGTGTAAACGCCTTTGTGTGTGTTAGCAAAATATCTCATTTACCAGTTGACAGATTTTAATTAAACTCTCAGGGAGTTAACAGTGGATGAACATCTACAGCTAATTAACTTTTAGAGTCAATCTGATTCAAGGTGGCTGCCGCAGCTGCCAGTAAAATGCCTGTAACTCAGTCAGTTTTACAGCTACTGAGCTAAACTTTAGTGTGGTAGTAGCTGAGACTGATCCTCATCACATATTCTTCGTGCTAACAGATCAGGTGAGACCTTTGTTTATCCCTTTGGCATGCAAAAAAAATCATACTTATGACTGTTTTAAGGGAATAAAAAATGAAAACAAATCAATGTTCATCCTTCCCACATACTTCAGTGTTCTTGGAGTGCAGTGATACAAGTGTTTTCTCTTCTCCGGTGTGAAAACAGGTTGGCACTCGGGACTTTGCGAGACGCTACAACGCCACCTACGTGTCCTGGGCCTTCGCCTACCTGCTGGGCCTCATCTGCCTAATTCGGGCATGCTACTGGGGAGCCATCAAAGTTAGCTACCCGGAGAACAGCTTCGCCTAGAGACGTTGTGCTCGGCTGGAACCACGAACGTTAATGTCGCTTCCGAAAAACCGGAGGTGCAGAGGGTTCTGGTTTGAAGAAGTCTTTTGTTGTTTGAGTTGCTGAGCAAATCCACTGCCTGTCATTCAGTCTGGTGCATCAAGATTCAAACCCCGACGAGGGGTTTCCAAATTCCTTTAAAATGATCAAAAATTAGGAACCTAAAAAATATGATTTTTTTTTCTCTCTTTTTTCCTGATTGACAAAACTAGTTGAAAACACTGGTTGGATTTAGTGTTTTTGAACTACTGAGTGACACGATGGCACCCTATTCTTTTGTTACTGACCAGACCAAAATGAGACAACCGTTTTGCCCACTGCACTACAATTTTATGCAATTCTGAGAGTTATTTTGCTGCTAGTTGAACTCCTGGATACTCGTACTGTATTGTAACCTCATCTCTTGCCTGTGTACTCAGATATAGTATTACTTTATGATTTTAGTGCTAAAAAAAGATAATTTTTTTTTAAAGATTGTCCTTATATACCCATGCGTGCCAACTTTGCTGCCCAGTGTTAGTAAAGAAGAGCTTTAGATCAACAGATTTCTATTACAGTGTTATTATTTCTGTGTATTTTATTTTTTTGGGTGTGCCTGCTGTTCCTAAGTCACCACAGCAGGAACCCTTTCAGGTTATCTTCTTGTAATCCGATTTTCAAAATCCGGTTCTCAAGCCTGTTGCATGTTGACCCACTCATGTCACAGAGGCGGCGTTTAGCTCAGTTTCAGAGGCGGCTGGTGGTTGTGATGTCGCCATCTTTGCTCCTGTGAGTCTGAATGTAAGCCCTCCTCCTCCCCGAGCTCGTGCTGCCGCTCTCCGATCCTCCAGTGGACTCTAGCGACATCCCGTCTCTTTATCGTGACCAGTAGGCACAGTTCCAACCTCGTTCTGAATGTGACGATGATGATGATGATGAAGCAAAAAAAGATTAAAACTACTTTGTACATAGCTTAAATTCAGTACGTGGGGGAAAAAAGTGAAAAGGAAAGATGGTTCATGGGTGTTTTTAAAAAAAAAAAAGATAATTTATCAATAAAAAGTCAAACTTGCCTGTATTTGTCTTTTTTTATTGTCTGTAATCAGGTTGTAAAAACTTGCTTTATGGTGGCTTTTTTTCTGTTTTGTTGCCTCGCAATATAGAGGTTAAGTGAATTTAAATATCAATAAATACTTAAGCATAATGAAGTTGATTGAAGGAGAAAAAAAACAAACTTGCTTTAAATTATTGAAACATGTGTGCCCATATATTCACCCCCTCCTGAAGGCGATGGTTTTCTGCAGCAGCCAGTCTCTTCAGTTATGAGCTTGGTTTGTCGAACCTCTTCAGTTTTTGCTCGTTCTTCAGGCTGTTCACGTGTCTCAAACTCGTACCACAATGATTTGTTTTACTATTTACATAAATCGATCATAAAAAAATTTAATTTAAAAAAAATATTCTGCGTGTCACTTTATATGTTTGGTTTTTTTTTATCCAGTTTTCATCCTGCTGAGTTGTCTTCCTGGTAGGTTGTGACACACATTGTGATGAAAAGTCCAGAAAAGCCAGAAAAAAGCAAACTGCAGCTCTTTCTTCAAGCTGCAGTGCTGCTGAGTTCCCACACAGCGGTGCAGTTTGCCAAGATAAAAAAATGCACACGTACATAACCATTTGAAGCAAAGACGTGCGTAAAACTGATTAAGTCATTAAATTATCATTTCACTTTTATCATCATGTAAGTAAATCCTGTTTTGGATTTAGGAGCTTCCAAATCCATATGTATTTACACAAACCGATCTATTTACATAAGTGAGTGGTCAGCAAGACAGAAATGTACACAGCATACACAATAGTATCTTTATTTAAGACTTTTGTCTCAATTTGACACATAAATATGTTTTTTATGAGCTCCCAGGAGCTGCTACAGTTATATCTTTCTCTTACCCTGACTCTTTTCACATTTTTCACATTTCTGTCTTCATGACGTCATTCAATCAACACACGACCCAAACAATAATAATCCCCGTTCTTAATTTATTCTAAGTAGGTTCTTAAACCCAGTATCTGAGGCTAAAATGTCCAGTGTCCTCACAAAGATAACAATAAGATTACAAACACACATGTTTTGGCTCTTGTGGGTTCTTCTGGACTGCAGATGATGTTACGGCAAACACAGTGAAGATGTCAGCCCATCAGATGGACCCCTGTCTGATGAGGTCATCGCTTTTAGGACAAAAACAGCTTCTTCTAAGACACTTGAGCTATTTCAGCTACCACCAAACTATGAAGGAACATGGGTGTCATAAATACTAATCACCATGACTTCACAAGCTGTGTTCAGTTAGTGTGTGTGTGTGTGTGTGTGTATGAGGGGATTTCTGATGTGTTGACAGGTTTGCTCCTCACACCCGGCAGTGACGAACGACGAAGGACGCCGTTTCACCCTCAGTTGTTGTTGAGGACCCACCAGGAGGCTGCGGAGGAGACGAAGAAGAGCCAAAATGATTGATACCCTTTAAAATGAGCCTCGTGGATCAGATGATGCTGTGAGGTAATTTCACACAGGAGTGGTTTTTGAGAAAAGTTTTTATCTTTTCAGCCTTGGCATTTGAGGAAGACTAAAACAGGTGCCAGGGTAAAAAAAAATATCTTAAACGCCACCTTTTCGTTTTTGTGTTGACGGTCAAAACGCGACCTTCTGAAAATAACGATGTCAAAGCCCTGCCTCTCATCTAACCAACATTCTCCTCCTCCTCTTCTTCTTCTTCTTCTTCTTGTGTTTACATTACATTTCACACCCAGCATGTAAGCTTTATGTGCACGCTTTAAACCTTGTTATTCAAATAATGATAAAAGAGTTATTGTGAAAAACACAAATGTGATTTGGATTGTGAGACAAATGATTAAGGATAAGATTTTTACCCAGAAAACTGAACATTTAACAGATTACATTTAAAACTCGTCTCCTAAATTGTATTTAAGAAGTGACAGCATTTAAGTTTTCAGTTTGAGGAGGCTTTTACAAACTAAAATGCGAACGCAGACGTGTTTCTATCCATCACTGCCATGTGGTTACTAAGGATCAGTAGTAACTCTCCGGGCAGTAAGGTAAAATGAAGATGACCTAATTAAAAGTGAAAGAGTCAAAGCTTGTTGGACAAAAGAGACCGAGCGTTTAAAACCTCTAATGATCAAACTAAGTGCTCTTTAGAGAACTCAGCTGAAGGTCCAGAGTGGATCAGAGCTGTGGACGATCTTACCAGGAACCAGCATGGTGGTAACAGTTTCAGGAGTCTCCAGGAAGTCCACGTTCCCCCTCTGGAAGGTTTTACTGTAGTTAGTCTGTAGGTGACTGAAAAACAGCAACAAAGACAAAAAGAGATGACTCTGTGTGTGCAGAGAGGCAAAACTCTTCTTGGCTATTAGATTTTTTTCTTGGCTATTACTGTTTCCTTGAAGTTAAACTGGTGTTGAGTAAATAACTAACTAAATAAAAACTAAATAATGAAATGCTGCCATCCTACAGTTTCTGTGTCTTTGTTGTAACACAACTTTGCTGTTCGCTCATTGCAAACTTAAACTTATAAAATGGTATAATTCCTGCAATAAAACTGAATTATTATGAAATAATTATACTGCATCTCATAACAAAAACTAAATTCAGAGACACAAATATTAAACCATCCAAAGAAA
>JAOXNZ010000177.1:10735864-10750261 GCA_028566095.1 Kryptolebias brasiliensis | reverse complement strand
ATGGATGGATGAATGGATGGATGGACGAATGGACAGATGGACAGTCATTCTAAAGTCTCTTTATGAGTGTGTGTGTTGGTGTGGTGACACAGTTCAATAAATAACGTCTCCAATACTGAAATATTCTGGTCTGGTCTATAGTTATATGGTCATATGTAACTTTATATGTAAATAAACCCTGAACTTTATTAAAATATCAACACTAAAACTAAGATTATCTAATGTTTTAGTTTGGTCTTACATCTGATGTACTTTTTAGGTTTTAATTAATGAAATGTTTAATTACTTGTTTGAGGGACGCAGCCTATAATTATTGGTTTTGAAATCAAAACAAAGGTTGGTTGTAATAGTGGCTAAAAGTCAGAAAAACTAAATACTGCTCAAGAAAAACTACGCAAAACTTTAGCCACCTCAGGTTTATTTTAAAAAATATATACAAGCAGAGTTGGAGTATTGTCAATCCTCAAGAAAAATTTATTGAGCAAATTCATGGTACAAAATAAAATAAAATAAAAAGTTGTACTTTAAGGAACACATTTTCCACCTGTGCAACATATAAAAATGAAATATTTACAGCATAGTTGCCACTATTTTAAATTAGTTGCTTAATAATAACTGGTAAAGCACAAAAACTGTCGATTTCTATAATAAATTTACTCTAAATAATTAAAGACATTGGATTCCTTTTAGGAATGCATATCACCCGCTGCCTTTTATGAAATGACAGAGTTGCAGCCTTTTCTGGTCAAACAAAAATAACTTCAGGTGTAATCTTATGCATAATCGTGAGCGTATGTGTCGTTAATGACTCTCAGCTACTACCACATCAGATTTTTAGCCCAATATCTGTACGCCTGACCAGTTGTAGACGTACAACCAGTGATTACTTTTTGCAAGTTTCAATAAATGAAGTGGTTTATGAGATATTTTGCTAACAGACGGCCGAAAACATTATGGTCCACTTTGGTCTTTTGGCTACAGTGGATAATGATCCTTTTAGCAATTTAAAAATGAATTAAAACATGGGAACCAAAGCTTTTCTGGCAGAATTCCTTTGATTTGTTCCCAGTTTGCTGTGGTGGTGACTCAGTTTTTCTTATCAGCTTCATTAAAGCGTCGGCGTCACTCAAACACTTAACGAGTTCAGGCAGGATAAAGAAATAACTCAATGTTAATGGGAGCAAGCCACAGCGCATTAATTGTGACACATGTTGGGGGGGCAAGCAGATACTTACTTCTTCCACACGTTGTTGTGCTCCCAGAATTCATAGAGAACGAAGCGGGATTCGTTTGCCAGCCGCTGGACTGCGATGCTGCCAGAAACAAACACGAGTCATGCAAGTAGTGAACTCCAACAGGGCGCCTGTGTCTAAACTGTTCTTCACTCTCACTGTGGGCAAGAAAGGCGATTCTTTCCACCCAAAAAAATCAATTGTGTGGATTTACGACGCAATGTATTTTTACAGCGTTTGGAGGCAACAGCTGCATTTTATTTTAAAAAGAAATGAGTTAAAACAGTGAATAAATAACTCTTTAGAGAAGCAATCGTGACGAAGCATGTAAATGTTGAAACGTGCTTCGGGCTGCAGGATTTAATCAAAAACCAAAGTGACAGTTAACGTCGGACTGGTTCAGCTGGAAGATGTGTTCAGTCCCAGGCAGCACGGCGGGCTGGATACAGTTTAAGCCTTAATGTTGGAAGAAAACGCGTGTGTGTGCTCTCTACCACATATCGTCATACAGAGAAGGTGGAGAACAATGCTGCTGTGTAATGTTTATGTAATGAAAGACTGACAGTTTGTTTACACGTGACAATAGGCCTTTTTATAAGTGTACGTGTGTGAACGCCTCCTTTAATCTTCTTCATCTATTAGGTTGAGGTTGCGACAACTTAGAAAAAAAAAGTGTCTCTTGAGTCCAGATGCCTCATCATGTCTTCATGTTGTCTTTATAACCATTCCTAGTGGGCAGGGATGAAACTGAGGATGTTCTGCATTTTAGTGTTAAATTAAATACAAATATAAATAATGTCTTTAATAAAAAGGCGTTTTGTTGTATTAAACTGGTGCTGCTCAATGAAGTGGTCAATTGATGTGTGTTTCCTAAAGTTTTTGCTCTAGGAACCTTTGATGCAACAAACACTTTCTTAAATTCCCTTAATGTATAATAGAGATTTAACATGAACTTTTATATTTTAAAAGCCCTTTTCACTGACCCATGAATCAACATAACTTTGCAAGCTTTACAGTGAATTGTAAACTGTCATCAGATGGTAGCTGAGGATAGCTAAAACAACACGAGGAACATTAGTATTTATTACTTCTAGAAATGTAAGGTTTATCTTTGGTTTCTGAACTGATATTCATAATTTGGAGAAAACAGTGGCTTAATGTGACAGATATACAAGTAAATACTGACCGTTTTCTCTTAACATTCATGAATTTAAGTAGTTGAACACTGAAATAAATGATCATTTTCTGAAACAAATAGAATGAACTGAGCTGGTCATTTTGAAGTGATGTTCTGATAAATAGTTAGCAGTAGTTAGTAGCCAATCAGCCCGGCTCAGAGTGTGGAGAAAGAAGCAAAAGTCTTCATCCAGGCAAGGCTAACGGCCCATTTTATGCTGGTTTTGAAGATTATGAAACAACTCTTCACAAAGGATCACTTCAAAAATGACATCCTTTAGAAAGTAAAAAAAACAACCAAAAAAAACACCAGAATATAATCAGAAAATCCTAAATGATCCAAGTGAAAAGAGAAAGAGAACTGACTGTAGACATCCCGTCTGGGCGCAGGCACAGTCCATGTACTGCCTGAGAGCCAAACGAAACTCCTCCAGCTCCTCCTCCAGCACCGAGAGCTGCCGCTGCACTATTAGGATGTGCTGTGAACACAACACACACACACAAGCACAACACACACACACACCCACGAGGTCAGAACTCGCTTCATGTGTAGAGAAGCGCCTGGTCGGGTTTGTTACAGAGTTCAAGAATCCTCTGGCAGAAGAGAACATTAAAAGTTGATGCAGGTGAAGCTCGACCTTCTACCACTGGACGTGCAGGAAGGTGTTAAAAAGCAACCAAGGCGTGAACAACAGGAGAAAAAAACAAAACAATCGCTTTAACTGTGACAACAGCCAGCCTGTTAACAATTTCCCGTGGCCGATGAGGAGTTGATGATGGGCACAGCAGCAGATGAGAACAGGAAGCGAACGGTCTGCCTGCTGGCTACAAGGTAAACTGTGCGTGTTAATGAGCAAGAGTCTCCTGGAGACTAATGTGAGCCGAAGCAACGATGGAAATGTGACTGTGTGGCTCTAACCGAAGCCCTCTTCTACTCTGTGGCTAATTTGGGAGAAAGACACAGACAAACTCAGATCATTAAAACACAATCACACATCAGGCTTGTGTTGTTGGTCATTATCGACTCTCTCAGCGGCCAATTTCTCCCGAGTGACGCGTGGCGTTAAGCCAATTATGCACTGATTAATTCACACCGACGCCTGCATCAATTCTGTAATGAGACGTGCGATTTTCATGTACAGGGGGTGATTTCTATTACGATTCTGCTGCTGAACATAATCATTTCTCAAGTAAAATACAATCTGATTTCATGCGTTAATAAATAACCACAACAACCAGCTGCAGAAAACAGCAGAAATGAGGAATTATGACACTGTGATGGACCCTTTATTTTTATTAATCATTCACATTTGAAAAAAAAAACAAGAGTTATAAAGATATATACATTTAGTTTCAGTCTGCTTGTTTTATTCTGCTTTAGTGTTGATTTTAGACTGAATTTAATCATATGTTTAAGCATTTCTTTTGGCGTTCTTTGCTTCAAAATGACTTTACAAATGTAAAGTCTAAGTCTGTGTTCAAACTGTCCACTCAGTCGTTATATACAGTGGCGCCATGTTTATCGAGTCGGCCATTTTGTAGTGCTGTGTTTTTTATTCTCTATATAGCGTCATACAAACTGGTCAGATGGTTCGGGAAAAGTAAAGAGCAGGGGTTGTACATTACATCGGTGGAAACAGACCACAATGCATTACGGCCTGAGACGAAACAGCAAGCTAACTGAGGCTAACGCTAACATCCGCAGCTCATTACTGTGATTTTTATCAGACTCAGCCAAAATACCTCTGCAGTAATTATCAATATGACGTGGCTCGTCTCCCCCTCTGAGCTGTGGAGCTGAGAAATGATGAGAAAATCTGAGCCGATCCTATACATGAAACATTGTAAATCTAAATAAAAAACAATTAAAGATATGCTGTAAATCACAATCTAAAGCAAGCCATTTTTAAACCGTTACAATGCTGTTTGGCTTGCATTTATTATTTACACAGCTTCAAAATCAGCTGTTCTGTACAAAAACATTGTGTTGGCAATATTAAATCATAATTTTAACATATTGACACTTCTAATATAGTTACAATTGCTGTTTGTGGTTGTGTAAAAGGGTACAACAAAGAAGTGTAACAGATATGTGTAAATAAATTTTATGTCAGTGTTATGGAGACAGATGATGTTAATTACATTCTCTCTGACAAAACCAGCAGAATTTTGTTGTCTGTCAGATTCAGGCGTCCAAAGTGTCAAGCTGAGGTTTATTTACACGACGCCTGACTGTAAATACTTGGCGCATTATTATAAAGTACTCTGCGTTCAAGTAGTGTTGGAAATGTCCTACTATCCCCTATTCAGTCCATTATATAGTGACCACGATGTAGTGAGTGAGGGAATGAGTGAACATTTTGAACACAGCCAAAAAGACCCGTTTTTAAGGTTTTGAGGTGTACAGGTCACATCCATCTGCCTCCTGACTTTCAACATTAATATGTTCAATAAACCCAACTCTTTCAAATCAAAAGTCCTTTTCAGTTCGACCTAAAGATAATAAAAGTATCTGCTGTTGTTTCAAAGTCAAGGCTGTTACAGCGTCTCCATACCAAAACATTTCCCAAAATACCTACTTTGTATCTAAAGTTCCTCCTTTTAGATTAAAATATTTTAGCGTTACCTGTTAGTCAGGCTGTTTGTTTCTCTCTGGTGGAAGCTGGAAGGAGAAATCTTCCTGTGAGTATTGTCGCTAATGTGATTTTCACAGTTACTCTTCAGCAGAGAAGGATTTCTCAGCTCTGAAATGAGTTGACACGAATCCTGACTGATGTATTTCTGTTGTTTGGCATGTGGACACTGGTGGTTTTCACATACCGCCACACTGTGAGCATCTTTAAAAACACACTCACAGTCTTCACCACCACAAGCCAGGAGGATGGATTTTTGTTGTTTGTATTTTTTACCTAAATTATAAGCTAAAATAAACATTATTCCTGCTCCTACTGTATTCATTTATTATTCACCAAGGTAGCAGACAGATGTACTGCAACATCAGGTCTCCTACTGAACCTCTACAACTAAATATTCACCTCGAAACAGAAAAAATTAAGACATAGGACAAAGTGAAACGTTTTAAACTTTAAACTGTGTTGTTGCTATGACAACCACTGTCCGCATGTTATCAGTGCGACCTTCTTGTCTGTTTAGCACCAGCGATGTGACAGTCCACAGAGCGAGGTGGTTGGTTTAGGATAAAGGGTAAAATCCTATATCAAGCACCACTTTATTATAGGATGAAGTTGATAAACTAACCGATTTGCTCTCCACAACCTCTTCCTCAACAGGTTCCAGACGAATCTCCTGCAGGAAACAGAGGAGATGTAATTCAGCAGGTTTCCTTAAACAGTTCAACTTTCATTAAAATCTTTATCCAGTCCAAACCAAATATTTGTGGGACAAACGGGAGCAGAAACTGTAAATGTAACTTTTAAAACCAACAAATCAATGAGGTAAAAATACTCTGAAGTCAAAACAAGACTTTAATTCTGGGTAAATCCCTTCAACTCATTTCTCTTTTGTTTTCGGATGCAGTCTATATTTTTTCTCAGTTGTTGTGAAGAACATTATGTTTTAGACATTATTTTTTAATTTAATCTTGTGATATTAAACATACTGTTGTCTGAAAGTCAATTCATACCACTTTTGTTGGAGGTTTCTCGAATGTGGAACAAGAAGCTATCAGGAGCGGGGAGTGTTTACGGTTCTGTTTGGACTTTAGCCACATGGGAATCAGTTAGGCAGAAAATCAATGTAGAGAGATTGTTTCAGTTTTCAACACCAGAGTTAAAAATTTGAATTTAGTCAATTACTTGCCACTGCGACTAAAGTTTCTCAGGCAAAAAAATGACAACTTGGTTTGCAATTTTTTAGATGAAAGTGCATTATGCTGATGAAATGACAAGGTTATATTCAGCTCCCTGACATATTAAAATAAACAAGACCCCAAAATAAAAAACAATGGCAACCAATGGATTACTTTTTTTGTTATAAATAATCATTTCGACTTTTTATACTTTTTAATTTCCACATTCCTGCTCTATATTTGTGCCTTGAGCTTTTGTGTTTTATGTTATTCCTCACCTATTGCTGATCAACCAATCACAGATTTTCTGGGTCATCAGCTCCATTTATGCCTTTCACTTCTCAGTTTAAAACAGATTGCTTTTCTCAACAGGCAGCAGCTGTGTGAGTTTGTATTCAGCTGATATCTCCTGTAAATAATATGTTATATGTGGGTGGGTGTCGCTGGGCTTGTGAATCTTCTACCTGTAATCTGTGATAAGAATAATGTAAAGACCAGATTGCTATGGATGGTGAGAGAAAACAAAGCTGGAGCGAAAAGAAGCTGGAACGGAAATAACAAGAAGGTGAAGTAACCTTTTGCTCTAGACGGTCGATAAGCTTCTGCAGCCTGTTGACCTGGATCGTCCACTGACAGTCTTCATCATAAACACCTGAGGGGGGGACAGGAAAAGGCAAAGAGGGGGCGGGATTTTAGATGGGGAAAAGTAAACAACAAAGCTGAACAGATAAAAGGCGTGCCATACACTGACTTTGTTGTAAAACATGTTCCTCCATCGATTCCTCTCTTATAAGTAGTGGTGGGGTGTGTGCTGGCTTTCATGTCAGGCTGCAATCAAGCAATCAATCAGTAGAAAAGCTCTGAGCCCTGAAATCAGTTTGCAATGGTTCAAAAAGGGTTTCCTGAAAGAACTGCAAACAGACAGGAAAAAAAAAAAAGGAAGAAAATTTCTGAAGAAATTTTGAAGGGTGGCGATGCAGCTCCTGCCCGAAATTCCAAAATCATTTAGTAAAAATCTGAGCTAAAAATGCCCACATTTTAATGTCTGAACTATGTATGAGAAAAAAAACTAAATCTGCTGCCTGTGGCTCAATATGGTCTCCATGGTAACCACACAACCAAGTCTGTCACTCCCTGACTGCCAAGTTTATGAAAGGAAGACAAAGACACAGACTGAAAAGACTTTAGGGGTCACGACAAAGGATCGTCTGCCTCCATCTTGTCCTCTCCCTAACATCCTCCTTCGTCATGTCAACCCTTTGCGTGGCCTCCTTCACTACATCCGTGAACCTTCTCTGCGGTCTTCCTCAGGGCGCAACAAGCCAGTTCAGCTAGTTCAGGTACCAAGCTCGGATAAACCGGAGGATTGAGTCTGGAAGGGCATAAAACCTTTGCCAAATCAAACATCCTGATCACTCCAGTTCTACTGGAATATATATTAAACAATAAACTAGACGCCAGTGTCTATTTTCCATAGGTTTGCCATTTGCTTTTAAATATGCAAAATCTTCAGCATCCATGTAGCAACACATCCTCCTCTTCTACCTCTGACCTGCAGGGGGACGCTCTCTGTAGCATCTTGGCCAACAGCAACGACACGGCGAGTTATTTAAAGTGAGCGTTAGACACAAACAAATAAAAACCCACCTGAATTGATGAGACTGAGGAGAGGGTTGTTGGGAGAGAGGCTGTTGTTCCTCTGAAGCCTCCGATTGGAGCGACGACCCGACAACTGGATGGACAAAACTTCTGGCTTCAAGGGGCCCTGTCTGCAGTCAGAACAGATCGATTATGAATCTAACGTCAGAATAAGTTTGCATTTGTTAAACTCAAAGAAAAACCACATGGAAACCATTTTACTACTTCCACGCTGAGTCTCTCCTCATCCTGTTGTCATTAACGCCAAATAATGAAGGTGGGAAATAGTGTTTTTGCCAGTTTCTGTTTTATGTATTGTGTGATCATGTTTTTGTTTATTACTAAAACATGTCAAGAACCATTGGATGGATTTTAATGAAACTTTCAGGAAGTAATCATTGCCTTTACCTCTACAAGTGACAAACTTTAGAGCCAATCCAATGACCCACAAAAAACACAAAAATGTGTTAGGATTTAAGTTGTTTGATTTTTTTTGTATTAGTTTTATTGTTTCTGTAATTCTGTTTTACTTCTTGTTGTTCCTGTGGTTTTTTATGTTGGAAGTTCTTGTGTAGTTTTTGCTTCCTGTGCCCTGTGTGTCCCCTGTCATCATTCACTTTTCCTCAGCTCATTACTTGTCAGCCTGTCCCTGTCCCTCGTTTAGAATCAGTCACCTGCGTCCACTCCCAAATCATAATCTGTCTTTTAAATCTGTTCATCTTTGTCACATACCTACTGGTTCATTGTTGCATCTAGCACTGTCTGGGGTTCCTCTCATGTCTGCCGCCTCGTGGACACCATTGCAAGTAAGTTTTTGTTATTTAGTTTCTGTTACCTCGACAACCTTTGTTTGCTTAGTTAAATAAATCAGTTTTCTTTTCGAGCTCCTTTGAGCCTGAATACGTTTTGGGTCCAATCAACTCACCTTTAAACTGACAAAATGGGTATATTTCAGTCTATTTTACAGATAATATGCTAAAATTTGGTGTAGTAGTACCTGAGAGTCATTCACATCACATACCCTGAGTGACTTCTTGCAACATCACACTTCAATTTCTATGTTAGAGCAAAAACAACTACAACTCTGTCATTTCTCAACATGAGATGATCTTCAACTAAAACTCTAACTTTAATGAATTCTTGGCCTTTAATTTATATATTGTAGTAAAATTACAAATATCTTCAAACATCAGAGTTGATGCAGTCGCCATGTCAGAGGACCCGTGGCGCTCCTGTTCCCGCAGGTTTCCTGTCACGGTGTGAAAGGCTGACACGGCTCTGAATCTCAGGCAGATAAATTTATTAAAACCCCGGAGTTGTCCTGATTTCTGCTGGATTCGTATGTTGTGTTTGAGCCGACATTGAAGCTAATGTCAGTGACAAGGTGCGTGTTCCCACGGGGTGACGTCACCCGAGGTTTATCCTGCTGCTGTCAAGTTCTTTGGTCCCGTTCTCTAAAAAGACTGCAGGGGTTCTGCAGGGAACACTGTGTGCACGCATATTTTTATACGCATGAGCATTCAGGGGGTTATTTTTAGCATTTTCTGATCCTTTCAACAGACTTTTTAAAGTCTTTCTGTATGTTCTATATGTGAGGTGTGTGTGTGAGGGTTTCTCACACACACACTGTAAAATAGTTTTTAAACTATAGTGCAATTCTTTAAAAGCAAAAATAAAAGCATAGACATTTAAATCAATACTTCCCTTTTTTTAAAAAAAAAAAAGCACATCTGTTTGGATCACAGCAATACATTTTTATTAAAACAAGCATTTCTTGAAGGAACGCATATCAGCCACTGCTGAGTTTTAAATAAAGATCTTGAACAAGATGTCAGTCAGAGCTCAGAATGTGTTGGGGAGCACTCTCAGCTACCACCAAACCAAACTTTACCTTCATATAAGTAAAACTGATTTAGCTGTGGCAGCCGGCTTGAATCAGGTCGCCTCCAAAAGTTAATCAGTTGTATTTATTCATCCAGTAATTACTTTCTGAGAGTTTCATTAAAATCTGTCCAGTGGTTCTTGAGATATTTTGCTAACAGGCAAAACGATGCACATACACGGGCAGTTAGATTTGCCCACTTCTCATGGCGATACGTTATCACAGGAACAAGGACTGAGGAAGTTTTGTCAAAACATGACGCATCTGATGAGAAACGGCTCAGCAACGTGGTCTGATTGAAACAAAATGCATCATAATTCAGAAGTAAAAGTATTTTTCAGCCTCTCCCAGAAAAAAAAAACTTGACTGAGGGATCCATTCTGAGTGAGGATAATTTTACTAATAAGAGCTTGTTCGTGAACAATCAACATCTTACCTGTTGCGGGTAGCAACATTTTATTTTACACAATTGTTTAGTTATTTGCAAACACAAGTAGTGGCAGAAGCAGTAAGCCTCACTACTTGCAGGGATATATATTCAGCCTCTGGTCACGCTCTTATTAGTGAAGCACTGTTTGGTTGCCCTTGTGCCTCATCGCTATTCTTTGAAGTTTGAAATTTGGGAGTTTGCCGCCACATCAGTCTTTTGTTTTCCTTAAAAAAAGCATTTTAGTTTCTCGAGCTCCTCGTGTTGCCTGAGTTCTGGGTCCCAACTTCAACCACCCACCTTGACAACTTCAAATGCAAGTAGGTCAAATGAATTAAGAGGAGCTGGGATGTATAACACCTGTAATTAGGAGGGAAAAATGGAAGCTTGACAGAAATGACTGACAAAATCTAAAAATATTATCTCTCCTAGTTGCACACTTTTATCCCCAAACTAAAGAATCTCATTCACGCAGCACTTTTTCTATTACCAGCTAATGAAACGAATTGGTGCGATAAATGTTATAATTTTCTTTTGAAAGGTCATCCAGATCAGCTTGTCTCGCCCATTTTTCAGCACTCGCTTCATTAAAAGCACAACGATCCGTTCAAGAGTTAGTGATGCCGTTTTCTCATTGACCTCCTCCTGCTGCAGAGACTGGGGGGGGGGGGCAAATCTAAATAAAAAAACAGGAAACACTTTGAGCTTGAGAATTGATTTTCTTTCTTTCTAACAGCAAATTACAGCTCACTTAAACCCAGACAGACGGCAAGATGCAGAAAAGTCTGCGTGCGTCATTCCTCCGTCATAAAAATGCACGGAGCTGGAAATAAACTCGGGCGCTACCTGCAGGGTACATGTTTGTTTCGTACAATGTGTGTGAGAGAACTTTGTGTGTATTCACCGGGTGAGTCATCTACTTGGTTAAAGACCCGAGCGCACCGGGGGCACGTTGGAGACGTGAAGGCAGACCTAGGCTGATGAAGTGCGGCACACAGACGGGCTGCAGAACCCCGTGAGAATAAAAGCCTCATCAGCGGTGCGCTCTTCTCAACAGAGCCAGAGACGCGTTCATTATCGCTCACTGCATTCATGAATATGCTATTAATCTGATTAGGACCAAAGAACGGCATCGTTTATTTATGGCATTTTAAGTTCATTTAATAGGACGTTTGGTGCAGTTTTTTTTTTCTTTCTTATTAGATGTTTGAAGTAACAAGTTTAGCTCGGCATTCAGTTTTTATTTTATTTTTTAAAACTTTCAACCTAAACATACTTTCAAATTTGTGTCTTTTATTTCTCTCTGACACCTCACCCCTACTCTAACCCAACAAACTAAAAAAACAGCACAATTTTTCTTGTTAATTTATCTATTCTCTCACAATGATCATCGTTAATTAAAGGGCTATCACCCGCTGCCTTTCATGTCAGAGTTTTAGACCAAGATCAAATCTTGAAAAGAGCATCGCTCAACATCTCCTACGATATCATGAGAAGTCACACTCAGCGTATGTGTTGCAGGTGACCCTCAGATACTACCACACCAGATTTTAGCTCCCTACCTGTCAAACGGACATAGTTATAGACAATTCTGTCAATTTTAAGGTCAGTCGCCAGTGGCAGCCATCTTGAATCACCAGCCTGTTGGCATCAGGCAATAAAAGTAAATAAAAGATGAACATCTTTTAACTTACCAAAAAAAATTAAAAAATCTTCAGTTCTCTAAAGTAGAACAATATCTCCTCTAACAATCATTATGAACAGATGCAACAAATGAAGGAAGCTGGATTCTTGCAGAGATCAGATAAAATATGGAGAGAAAACTATAATCTGTCAGATTTATAGGCCGCATTTTGGTGCCGTCAAAACACGTGAAGTTTAATACTTAGAGTCCAGGTGCTTTTGTTTTTATTAAGGAAAACCATTTCAAAGTTTTGAAGATTTAACTGTAAAAGGAGCAAGAGTGGGATTTATCTAGTGGTGAAATTTCATTTTACAAATGAATAAATAACTAAAAGTGATGAATGAATGAAAACCTCTTTCCCCTTAGCAAGCATGGGAGGGGAACAATAATGACGATTGATTTAAAAAAAAATAAAAATAAAATGAAAATAAAAAAGTCTGTGGCAAACTTTTGTTTGGTTTGTACTTTCTAGGTTACTGTAGAAACATAGCAGCCCGTGAGCAGAAAGACAACCCTTATTGTCTGATAATTTACAGTCTTAGTCATTAATGCTGATGTTGTTTTGTAGCTCTGCCAGCAAGTAACATTTCAAAGTTCCACACATTAAGGTTGAGAAAATAAATTTTATTTTGAGAGGAAATTTGCCTTGTGCATCTTCTATTATCTTCAAAATTCCAGCAATATGAGAGCAAAGCCCCACTACTCACGCAAGGAAATTGAAAACATGTTTTGAGATCAATTTTGGGAACTCCCTAGCAAATGCCATCTTCAACAGTCAAAGTCTAATTAGATTTTTTATTAATTTACAATTACTATTTAAGTTTTTTGTTTCAATTATGGTGAACATATGACATAAGCAATAATGTTTAAATGTAAGTTTATAGTTGAAGATTATCTTAAGACTCCCTATTTGGTGTTTCTTGTCTCCCAATGGGATCCTGACCTCAACTAGGTCAGTGATTCCTAAACTTTTCAGCTTCTGACCCACAAAATAACATAGTGGCAAAGATGTGCAACCCTGACTATTGCTGGTTGAAGTGTACAAACATTGCTAATAAGACAATTAAACAATGATATAACAACCTCAGCAACTGTTATAATATTTTCATCTACAACCCCAACTGAAAAAATTGGGACACTGGTTGCAGTACACAGTTTACCATTGTCATGCTGAAATACACAAGGACTACCCTAAAGAAGGCGTAATCTGGATGGGAGCATAGACAGACAGTGATTGGTGGAAGTGTTTTTGAGTCCATGCAGTGATGCCCAGAACAGAACATGACCTGTTTTAATTCTGTGTCACGGTCCAAAGATCACGGACATCCAATACTGCACTTTTGGCCTCATCCTTTGAGCTCAGAGATTCTTGAAATCTTTTGATGGTATATTTAGACGATGGGGTATTCAAAGTCTTCCCAATTTTACATTGAGAAACATTAATCAGAAAATGATCTGCTAGATGTGTTTAGATGTGTTTTTTTGCAGACTGGCAAACCTCTTCCCATCTTTATTTCTGAGACATTCAGCTGCTCTAAAATGCTCTTTTTATACTTAGTCCTCTTACTAACCTGTTGTCAATTAATCTAATTAGTAAGTAAACCACATATTTTTACAGGCTTTTGTTGCCCCATCCCAACTTTTTTGATTTGTTTTGCAGCCATCCGATTCAAAATAATCTTATTTTTTCCAAACAAATTCTACAACTTCTTAGTTTAAACATTTGATATGTTTACTATGTTTCATTAGGAATAAAATATGAGTTTATGAGAACTGCAAATCACGACACCCCAACTTTTCGGCTTTGTATTTTTGACTATTGTTTTTGCTGTTGACAATCCTCTTTTTATATATTTTTTATTTCTGAAAAATCATCTCAAGACCCCTCATTTGGTGTTTCACGACCCGCAGTGGGATCTCGACCCCTACATTGGGAACCTCTGACGTGTTTGATCACCTGTGACTTTATTGCAACTTGAGGATTCAGATGATTCAAGCTCATAAAAACACAGGACAAGTTGCAAACACATAAAAGTCTTTTTATGCCCTGAAAGGCAAAGAAGCAAACCTTTTGGGACAGTCGGTCTGAGTCGGATCACAAAAAAATAAAAATCCGAGCATCTCTGATATGACGGCACAGAGACCACGTGTTTTACGTAATGGAAAGGCAATTTTTCAATTTAACCCCTCCTCCTCTTATAAATGTATGTTTCTGACAGAGGTCCGGTGCTGAAGGAAATTCATGCAAATGTTTTCCGCCGTGCGCACCGCACTTTATGACATGTCAGCGCCGCGGTGATGAAAAGGGGACGTGCGCGCGCGCGCACACACACACACACACACACACACACCAAGAACCCCAAAAGCAGGTTGTAACAGAGACGCTGCGGCGAGGGACCTGCAGCTACGATGAGAAACCCAAACTGAGCCCGCCGTCATCTGTCCTCGCCAGTCATCTTTTGGCGTGAAACGACGGGGGGCGGTAAACATTTTTATTTATTTTTGAAACAACGGATTTTAAAAAGCTGCTTCTTCCTCTGTTTACTAAGA
>JAOXNZ010000177.1:10704092-10727387 GCA_028566095.1 Kryptolebias brasiliensis | reverse complement strand
CCACAGACCAAAAACATGCATGTTAGGTTCATTGGTAACTCTTAAACTGTCCCTAGGTGTGAGTGAGAGTGTGAATGCTTGTTTGTCTCGTTTGTCTCTGTGGCCCTGCGATGGACTTGTGTCCTGTCCAGGGTGTCCCCCGCCTCTCGCACAGTGACTGATGGTTTATTTTGTTCTTTTGCTCCAGTTTGACTTCAGCTGTTAGTTCTGTGTTTCTGTTTGTCTTTGTTTTGCTCATCTGGTCTTTGCATGCATGTCAGAGCGGTGTTATTTTTTAAAATGATAAAGTTAATTTTAATGTCTTTTATTGGTTCTTCATCCATGAGCCAAAATCTTCTTCCAAGTCATATAAAAAGCATCTTAAAGGCACCGGACAGAAAATGAGACCAAACTGCAAAACCATCCAAATGTTCCCACAAAAAAAAATAAATACATAAAAAAACCTTTTTCACTCACTGGTGATAACTGTCACATAAATATTCCACATCAATGGGTTCTCCTTTTATGTTTAACAATTAAAAATATAATTTAAAATTCTTCAGCACGTCACTGATTCATACTAATTCATATATTTACTGCACATTAAATAATGTCCATAATGTAAAACTTCCTGAAGTGTGTATATTTAAGACATTTTAAACTTAAATTTCAGACTTTTTTGTTTCTTCTTTAGTTTGTTACAGTTTTGCAAGTCAGATATTTCACTTTTACTTATGAACTAATCAGAGAAATTCAAGAGGCTAAAGGTCAAGTAGGTATAAAATGATCATGTTTAGCTTTATAATTATTTCAAACACTGGATACCAGTTCATTATTGTTCTGTGTTCGGTTTTTAGGAACAGATGCATACAGTCTTACGTTTGTAAAGTCCATCTGTGTGTGATTTATGTTATTAAACACCTGAAACTCTGAGGAGACCGCAGACAAACAGAGCTGCTAGTTTTACGCTTCCCGACTCCTCAGTCCTTCAGTTCACATCGCAGGGAATGAATTATGTAAGAGCAGCCAGTACAATGTGCGCTGAAAGCTTAATTAGTGAATAAACAAACAGAACTATATTGATTACAATGAAATCATATAAGAAAATCAGTCTAAAAAACTGGTTTTTGGTTTTACACACAGCTATTTATCATTTGTCACCTTTGATTTGATGGGTATGCAGTATATTAAAAATATATATATATATATATTAAAAACAATATTACCAAATTTATTTAATGTTATGGAGTAATTTCAGATTAATATAAAATGTGCATCCAAAGATTTTCAGCAGTGTGGTCTTGACAGAAAATACTGTTTTCGGCTGATAAATAATTATGTAATCATCACAGCAGCTTCAGTTTAATTGTCAGGAACAAATATTTGACTGCGACTTTCAATTCATGCGTACAGAAAAACAGTCTAGCTAACACAATTTGCACCTTGTGGTGTTTTGTCTGCAAAAGTGGGCTCTTAAAAGTTGCGTCTGCCGTGTCTTTGAGAGTAACATTGTGTTTTAACAAAGAGGCTGAAATTGTCTAAATGGGAGCTTTTATGTAACAATCACAAGCTGTGAAAAGCTCCCGTAATGTTCTAACGTACGCTTTAAATGTCCTCTACTTCCTGGAGCCCTTTGCACATTTTAAATACAGGGAAACAATACTTTCATCGTGTGTTCATCAAGTGTCTGCACAAATCTCACTCTTTACCAGACTTTAGATTAAAGGCCTAGCATATTGAAGGAATGCATATCGCCCGCCTCCCCTCATAACAGAGCTTTAGACTGAGAAATGACAGAGTCGCAGGTCAAAGGACGAATCTCTGTTACTGCCACGCTATATTTTAACACAATATCTGCACGTCTGATTCAGTCAAAGCCATTTTTGTGTTTTCCAATGTCAGCTGTGGTGGCCATCACGACCCTAAATGTTAATCAGTCGTAGATGCTCATCAAGTGATTATTTCCTGAAAGTTTCATTAAAACTTATCCAGGGGTTCATGAGATATTTTGCTAACGGACACCACAACCGCATCGCTGTCTGCCGGCGCCACTGAAGCAGCTCCTGGACTCACTCTGTGTTATGAGTGTCGATGGTGTGGAAGAGCTCCTTCAGTTCCTCGGCTGTCAGGACTCCGTCGGAGAAGTAGGACTTAAACTCATCGAAGGACAGCTTCCCGTCATCTGGGGACAAAGAGACAAATCTTCTCAAAGCGGGATCGGCACAAAACCTTTTGTCAAATAAAAACGTCTTGTCTCTGCACAGTGTAAGCAAACTGTTTTGAAGTGCGCAGATTCAACCTTCGTTAAAGCAGCAGTTCAGATCTTCTAAAGGTGGAAAGACTATGAATAATTAATATATTACCTGCCATAGATAGCTCTTTGAACAACCTCAGTTTGGAGAAATGAAAGTACAAATTTAAAATAGTAGCTTAATTTTTATTTATTTAACCAGAATGTCCTCTCTTGAGCAATAAATCACCAGGAAATATCGAGTCAATGAGTCAGCCTTCAGCTCATAAAACTATACTTACTTGATAAGTATACTTATACTTACTTTAAATATCTTGAAAACAACAGAGACTAAATCAATGAAAGAGTGGTTAAAATATCCATTATGAAGAAGAAGGAGCAATAAAGCTGCAGAGAAAAATGTTGCTTTTTGTTTTTATTGTTCCAGCCAACAGCGTTGGTTGGGTTCTTCTCCTGTTTAGACTAATGTGAAAGCAATCCCAAACAATCAGTCACTTCAGTCCTGTCAGGCTCCACTATGATCAGAGTAAAGCAGTACCAAGTATTCACAGGGAGAAGAAATAAACAGGGACAACAAATGAGGAACACCGAATGCCTTGTGGAGACACGCACAGCGAGCCCTGACAGCTGACGCCGCTCTGTTTTCAGGGCTGGTCTTTAACCGATGTTCAGTGCACCTGTCGTGTTGCTGTAGATGCAGCGAGTACGTTACCAGAACATACGAGCTCAGAAATGAGCTCGGCTCGACGGGGACAAGCTGCTGTTCGTGCAACACGGAAGACGAACACGTGGGACGACTTCTGCTGCACGACGGGCCTTCAAATCTTTCACGGCGTGTGGGATGCAGCTTTACTGGATAGTGATATGTCATGTGAACAGTTAAATATGAGGTTATCTTGAGATCTGAAACTGAAAAGAAAGTCCAGTTGGTTTTTAAGTTTAGTGCTTTTCCAGGTCATGACCCAAATGACTACAGAGGCCATAAATGTGTGAAACCCTCACTACAGAGCTACAGAGTCATTTGAGATCAGTTTTTCTTCTCCCATACAAACCTGATCATTTCAGTGAACTAATTCAACTTTTTTGTCAATATAATTGTCAAAACCTCACGGTTACCTTTAAAATAATGAAATCCAAAGGTTAATCAGTTGTAGATGCCCATGAAATGATTACTTCTTGAGAATTTCAATAAAATCTGTTGTAAAATAATATCCTAACAACAAGATACAGGAACTCCACAGGGAACGGGACTTCAACCAAACATGAAGAAGAAGAAAGATCCAGAAACACAGCTGGTTTCTCTTAGCTCGTTTAAGACGGGACGGAGCTGAAGCAGGAAATTGTCCATATTGGTCTCGCAAATAAAAGCTCACATTCTTTAAGGAAATAATGTTTGGTCGGTCGTCTAGGCTGCAGAGAAGAGGGACCATCTGGCCTGTTTTCTCCGCACAATTCAAAAGCCGACATTCATGAGGGCATTAGTGCACGCTGCACATCTGTGAGGGCACAGTGCTGAATGATGTGTGCAGCGTTTTGCAGCTGCACGTTCTGCCACGCAGTGCATGAAGCAAATTATACAAAAACAAAAATCTAGAAGCAGTCAGAGAGAGCAAACCTCTGCCAGGGCCATAAGGTCATTAACAAAATTGTAGGATCCAGATCACCACCAAGATTTTTTATCACTTGTTTATTTGTGAGAACCCCAACATTTCCTGAAAATGTAATCAAAACCTGTTTATTGGCTTTTAAGTCACCTTGCTAACAGGCAGATAAACAAACCAACCAACACTACGGAAAACATAACCTCCTTGGCAGAGGTAAAAAAATAAAACCTCACAGCCTCTTCAGTTTCAGTGCATTTACAGGCAGTTAGAGACAAGATGATGCAACACGATGGCAAACGTGTCTCTGCACATTTTTGTCTAGTTCAAAATGAGAACGCATTTAAAAATGAAAAAGAATAAAAACGTTCTGTTTCGGTGTTTGTGCTGCAGCTTCCTGTGAGGAATGAAAGCAGTACCTTGGCTTTGGGTCATTTTTTAATTCATTAAAACAAATCAATAAATTGTATATTTATATTTTTTTGGGAAAAGGACAATAAAAACACGAAGAGAGTCCTCCTGCTTTGCTTTGATCTCTTATTTTAGGTGTCTGTTTTACAGCCTGCATGAACGTACTCCAGCAAAGCGGCCCCAGACCATCACACTACCACCACCATGTCTGACTGGGTGGGATGTTACGGGACGCACACCTTCCAGAAAGTTCCCTTTTTGTCTCTTGAGTCCACAGAATATTTGCACAAAGGGAGACGGACCTTTGTGTTGTTTTTGCTCAGCGGTGGTTTTATCTCGGATCGTTCCCATTTTTGTCTCTTTCCTATTATTGACTCGTGAACTCTGACCTTAACTGAGACAAGCGAGGCCTGCAGAGATTTAGATGTTGTTCTGGGTTCTTTGGACTCCCTGAATGAGTTGGGAAGGCTCACCGCTGTTCCATGTTGTGGCTAACGGATCTATTGAAGTGATTTCTTGATTCTACAGGTGTGGCGGTAATCAGGCCTGGCTGAGAATGATGAGACTGAACTCAGCTTTCCAAAAGAAAAGAAAAATATCACAGTTAATTCATGGTTTACCAAACAGGGAGATTAATTTCTCACAAAGGGCCAGGCTGGTTTGAGTATCTTTTTTTCCCCCTTAATAAATGAACTCATCATTTAAAAACTCGGGTTATCTTTGTCTGTTATGAAGTGTGACAAAAGAGCAAAAACAGAAGAAATCTGTAAAGGGTGAAGAGTTTTCCACAGCACTTTAGTCTGAGGAATCACATTAAGCTTTATTTTATGGAATAAATGAAGGAACAAAATCCAAGGCCTTTAGACTGAAAACTGCAGATTTCTTTTTGTCTGTGTATCCTTCATCTGGTGAACATTTCACTCCTGAAAGATCAGGTTCAAGATAAGCAAACTGTGCCTCGAAGCCCCAACTAATCAGCGCTGAGGACCACCGCGACAAGAGCGTCTCCAAAATGTCCAATTTGTTTTTGTGTTTCTTCATTAATGCGCTGAAACAGAAAGCCAGACGGGCATGGTCAGTTTCCTGTTTCCATGGAAACTGACAGACTATCAGCAGAGAGTCATGATCGGAATTTCATTGAGAAAGTAAATCTGTTTTCACAGGCGAGAAACAAGGCTTTGAAGTGACACTTGAGGCCGAACGGCCGGTGTCTGCTGGTCTGGACGTTGGGGAACGTACCGTTTTTATCGGCTCTCCGCAGAATCTGCAACGAGAAAAGAGAAGAGAGGGATGTCAAAAATAAATAAAATAAGGGCGACACTTCATGAAAGTTAAAATGCGAGAGGAGCTCATTGATCACACTTGCAAAAGTGGTGCGGCGTTGAATTATTGATCGCGCCGTCCCAGAGTCCACAGGAGATGAAAGAGAGACTGGCAATGACCACATCAGCTTCAAACTGCTCACACCCAACTAAAAATAACTTTGCCCACTTTTTCTTCAGCTCAACTTTTTCAATGCAGAATCCGAACAGACAGCACCACGGAGTAAATCTACACGTGCAAGACATTTTACATTTCAACAGAAAACCCTTAAAGCGCTCAAATAAAAATCAAGTTATTCCGTCACAATATCTAATTTCTAGACCATCTACAGCACCTAAGTGTATAAATGAGTAGAAAACTGAAACAATCAGTCATTACTGGGGTATTTACTTCCTATTTTCTAGCCTGAATGACAAAATTATGCCTACAGATGCATATAAATGTGGACTGATTGCTTTTCAGACTTTTAAATTTAAGTAATTCGCTGCTGGCTAGACTGCCACAGACAAGTGACCTTAAAAAAAAACAAACACAAAAATGTCTCCAACACAGTCAATTTGACAGATATTGTACAGAGATGTGGTGTGTTTGTATCTGAGAGCCACTCACAACACATGCTACAAGTGATCTTTGCCTAAAATGAAACTGTTGCTTGTTTTTCTGTTAGCAAAACATCTCATGAACTGCTGGACAGGTTTTCATTCAACTATCAGCAAATAATCACTGGACGTACGTCTACAGCTGATTAACTTTTCAATCCAATTCAAGATGGCCACCACAGCTAACTGGCATTAGCCAACACAAAAATGTCTGTAACTCTAAAAGAAACGCCAAACTTTGATGTGGTAGTAGCTGAGAGTCATTCACAGCACATAGTTTGAGCAGGAGATTCAAGCTTTGACCAAAACGTCTACAGCGCTGTCATTTCTCAACATAAGCTGATCTCAGTTCTTCAAGGATCGAGTTGTTTCTGAAATACTGTTCAGTAACAAAAACAGGTATAAGCTATCCAAAATTGTGAAAAGTTAATTCTTCAATATTATGACAGCATGAGTATTTTCTGGCCCGCGATCATTAGCAGATACACCTCTGGGTTTGATGTAATGTTTTTTTAAACGTGAGCCCGCATTAATCAGTCTTATTCGTGTAACTAATGACAAAAATATTGAACCAGATTAGAAATGCAGCACTGCTTTATAACTTTCAGTCCGAATCAAGGCCACTCTGACCCAAAGCCACCAGCGCTACAATAAAAGCACGAAGTGCTCCAGGATGAAGGGATTATTTTTGCAGACATGTTTCAGTCATTCACAGCACTGTCAATCAGCGGCTTCTTCTCCTCCCCGTCTCTCAGAGGATCTACAGTTTGACACTTCAGTGACACATTTGCTTTGAAGCAAAAATAACTTGCAGTTATTTGCATCGACAGCCTGCGCTCCTCTCCAACACTGAAGGATTTATTTATCTTTTTTTTGTAGAAGCCATCGCAGGTTAGTCAAAAAATGGAGGAATGAGTGGAAAATAATGAGGTGACGGAGAAGAAAAGGCAGCAGAGGTGAAGACTATCTGCTCATACCATCACATTTGAATGTTTAATCCCCCATCGTGTTGTTGGAATCTCTAAAATAAAGATTTTCATCTCTGCGGTATCAAGAAATCATTAAAGTTTTGATTTTCTTTTTATTCAATTAGAGCTGTTAAGATGAAGAACTGTCTGATTTGCTCAAACCAGGGGCATTTCTACACATTTATTACCTTAATGACAGACTTTTAAAATCCTTTTAACCAAATTGTTGAGTAAAGGGCAGCCCTGTCTAATTAATTCATTTAATCAAAAGGGAACATTTCATGCAGAAACAAGTCTGAAAGGGCAGTAATGTGGCAGGAGTGTGAATATTTAAAAATGCACTCATTTAAAATTATTTTCAGCTGATTTATTCTATGGATTATGCAGGAAAACATTAATTAAATAAAAAAAAAACGATTTCAAGTTGTTGCAGTTTAAAGACTAAAAGATATAAAAAATAAAGGTTTACTTACATCAATAAAAATGGACATTCCCTTTTTGAGCTCCATCTGAGTGCTGGGCTCCTCGGACCCGGGCTGAACCTCCTCTGAACAATCCATAATTTACAGCAGAGCTTCAGGACTGTGTCTGACCGACTCTCTGCTCTCTGATCACTGAGGATGCTGAAGGAAAAACTCGAGTCTGTTCTGCTGTGAAGTCACACAAAATCTGACACAACTTTCGGCCGGAAGTGCCGCTTAATACCGTTTTATTTAGAGTGTTTTAAAATCTAATAAACATGGTGCGTCATTTGTTTTAATCCACAAAAGGGATCCTATTATACTACAGCAGTTCTAGTGGCGTTTTGTCTCATTAGTTCCACACACTCCAACACTTTTATCGCGCCTTTATTTTGAAGTACTTCCGGTGCCTTGATCCTGCGAATCTCCGCTAAGAGCGTCTTTCACGGTTTAATTTAAAACTTTAAAATCGTAGGGCACACAATTATAAACTTTACCTTATATTTTACTAATAATTTATAAGGTTTGTTGCAGATAATAGTAAAAGAAAAAAAAAATTGTCCACTATGACACTTGCAGGCAACTGAGCAGAACAAATTTGCCCCGACAGGAGAGCTATATTTAGCAAAGTTTTTGTTCAGGAGACAAAGACCTTATAAGAGGTCGACTTAGCTCGAATAAAACGATGTTCTTAGACATTATTCCTCCTTCGTCGTGCATTTTTTATGTAAACTAAATAAACAGAGGCATTTTTAGAAAGCAAAGACAACATTAACAAGTCTTATCAAGACTAAAAAAAAGGTTCTTAATAGTTTTTACACTCTTGTTAAGTTATATTTTTCCCATTTCTTTGACAGAATTAATTAAAATGGCAGCTACTAATATTTTGCCCTGTATTTGGTCATTTTTTATTTTTTTAATTAGGGAATAGATGTTTGACATTTACTTTAAAAAAAGCTGAATATGCCTTACCATTTGCTAACAATTGTATGGATATGACAAAGCATTAACTTCACTGGTCCTGTTTTGATGATTAACTGTATTTTATTAGCAATTAGTGTTTATTTTAGCTAATTAAACCCTCAAAACTCAATTTGTGCTAAAAAAAAAAGAAGCCAACCTGGCAGCAGCTCCATCTAGTGGTGAGGTCTGAAAGTACACGAATGTAGCTCCAATTAATGTTTTTAGTGCAATATTTTAAATACAAAGGTAATAAAAATGTAAAAAAAAAAAAAAAAGGAACGAAAGGGGTGGAGCAGAGCTAATTAACATAAAGACTCATACTTTAGGGGAAACAAAGTTTTGTAAAGACGACCACCTGTCAACTGGAAAAGCTAGAGAGGGTGATGTCTGCTTCAGTTCCTTTATTAAAATAAAAAAAAACGCATATTTATTTGTTTTAGAGACATATAGATACCATCTCTCTCTATATACATATTTGTTTAAACTCATTACATACTAGAAACTGATATTTTATAGTGTGTCTAATAGGCATGTGCCTTCTTTAAACTAATTAAAATACAGCTCATTTTCAGTATTTTATTGGAAAATGACTGATTCTTTAAGTGATTAAATAATAAGCACTTATTTAAAAAAAAAACTTTTTATTTATAAACATTTTAAACAATAAACAACAACATTGTGAGGTCAAGGGATGACAGAATTACCCACAAGAAAAGGAATCTATTTACATATACATGTCAATTTTGTAGTTTTTACTCATATTGTATGGGGTTCACTGTCATTATTTGTAAGAGCCAACCATTTTCTCCAGTGTTTCCTTCCCAATTCCCCCTGCAGACGAAGTAGTCTGCTCTGCAAAGGTTTTGTTCAAGTTCAGCCATACAACAGGCCACTTTAAAAGCCTTCCTGTTGTGAAATGTATGTGTTATAAATCAGATACAAAAAACTTTTAAATCTGAGTAAATTGTGAGCTTCTCATCCCTGGTAACACTGGCAAGGTTAAAAACATCTTTTTTCCAGATGTCTTGAATCATAACTGAGAACAATCAACGAAAACCACTAAGGCTTCAGTATTGAGGAGGTTTTATACTTTCTTTGTCTATTACACTGCAACTCAAGTATGTCTTTTAGTTTAATTGCACCTGCCCTGGACTTGCAAGCTAAGCCACAATTTGACACCTTAAATGCATCCAAAGTTTAAAAATCAATGTCTTTCATATTGCAATGATACACTTTGGGCCTGAGTCATTCTGTGTGACATTCTGAGTGGTTTCCTCCTCACTACTTTGTAGGTCTTGACCGGAATAGGTCTATTTTAGGAACCATTTACATAATAGGATGTTTCTTTCAGGGATGTATGTGTCTTATATCAAACAGATTAATTTATTACCACATTTTCCTTGATACATTTTCACACCTAATGCCCCTTTTTGCTTTAATTTGTGTTGTGGCACACCAAAAAAATGTTAATTTTTGAGTTAATTAGTTATTTTTTTACCTTATTGGTTTAGTATTGTCATGCTGTAAAAACAAAAGCGGCGTTGTATGCTGGCGCTTATACTTCATCTTTCATTCTTAAATTCAGAAAATAAATAAAAAATGATATAAGTTGAGAGAATTTACTAGTAACAGTATAATTACCTCTTGTTTGTGCGGTTAGCAACACAGAAGCTAGCGAATCATAAACAACAAACACTGAAATCTCGCAGAGTCTCGCGAGGCCAACCGGCGCTCTCTGATTGGCTGAAAATGTCAAACGGTCGCTCGTGTGTGTTGAGGTTACTTGGCATTCTGGGACACAAACAGTGGTTGGAAGGAATAGCAGCGACAACAACAGCCGCGGCAGGGACGTCCACCCGTGGAAGGAAGGCGACGAGACAAACGAGAGGCTGCGAGGACGATAAACTGCTTTTCTGCACCTGTTTTGCGGCTCGTGTTTTGTCGCTTTGGTGTTCGGGAGAAGCGGAGCTGAGGGCCAGCTGAGTGCGGGTTTTAGTCTGAAATTTATCGGTGGACTTTATCCACGAAACGATCTCCTGGTTTAGCCAAGTTAGCCTCGCACTGATTTATGCTAGGCTTGGATGGAAATGCTGTTTCTCGCCTTTTAATGTCCTTTCAGCTCGTATTTTGTCGGTCCTGGGAGCTTTTTCTATCATTTCACTCAGCCTCGTCCGGATGTCAACTCTGAATATGGCGAGTGTTGGAGACAGCGACAGCAAAACTTGCACTTTTCGTTGGGACTGGGTTATTACCCAACTAGTTTACCCAAGATAAACATTACCACGCTGGATAATTCATACAACAATGGCCAAGAAGCGACTTACTTAATCTTTATGCTTCATGTGTGCTGTCAGAGTAGCACAGCAATGGGTTACTACTGCTGAAACCACCATATTCAGATTATAAACACCTTTCTCTAAACAGATCGCCACTGTTAGGCTGTCTGGAAACCATCACAGCTGTCTCGAGGTCATTCCAACACTATCTGCTTGGTCCCTAGAGCTTATTTGAGGGCCAACATGTCGGCGTCGGGGGCCACGACCGTGCAGCTGTTCACCAAGCTTGTGAAGCATGCAGTGGGCAAGACACAGATTCACCTGAACCGCTGGCTGCAGAGGACTGCCACGGACGACTGTGACAAAATTGACATCCTGGTATGTGGCGCCTACGATGAGAGAGGAGCTGGTGTTGGGAAGCCAGATGGGGACCCCGAGGTGATCACTGACGCTGGAGGGGTGACCTTCACCAGCAGTGGTGGAGAGTTCAGACACCCCTGTTGCATCACCACCTTCTGCTTCAAGAGCGCCCTGCTGGCATGTATCCTGACCGCTGTGTGCTTCTCGTCGCTTGCCCTTGTGCGGCAGTACCTCAAGGACCTCCTGCTCTGGGTGGAGAGCCTGGACAGCTTGGTTGGAGCCATGCTCTTTATAGTTGGTTTGATTATTGTGTCATTTCCTTGTGGATGGGGATATATTGTTCTCAACGTGGCAGCTGGCTATCTCTATGGCTTTGTGCTGGGCATGGGGCTAGTTATGGTGGGGGTTTTAATAGGAACTTTTGTGGCACACCTGGTGTGCAAAAGATTATTGAGTGACTGGGTGCTGAGCAAAGTTGGGAACAGTGACCAGCTCAGTGCTGTTATACGAGTGGTGGAAGGAGGAAGTGGACTCAAAATTGTGGCCTTAGCAAGACTCACCCCGATACCATTTGGGCTTCAAAATGCAGTTTTTTCGGTGAGTATGAAAACCAGATGACCAGATTCTTCTCTCCCTAATAAAAAGACAACAGACAGCTGTATGAACTTGTGGGTTTTAATGGAAAGGTCACAGCTGTGGACTCGCCTGGAGGAGAGCTCATTGTCTCTCTGGAGGGTGAGTCAACAAATCATTTATGGTTCTGACAATTAAATCTCTGGCCTTCCTCGTTTCAGAAAAAAATGAAGTGATATTCCTTTTGCAAGGCCAGCTGATGCTCAGGGGAAATCAGAACATAGTCAGGAGCAGCCACAACCTTTTTAACATTGAGGAGCTTTGAATTGACTCATTTTCATGTCATTTTAATTCTCAAGACAGGCCTCAGTCTGTGTGCAGAAATGAGGAAATATAAAGCCAGTCTCCAGAGAAAGGAGACTCATTCTTACATAGAGAAAGTATTTGAATGAAATGAACCAGATGATCAGTGTCCCATTTCAAAACGTATTTCCTTTTTTAGGTATCTGAGCCAATGTCGTTTCTTGAAATGTAAAAAAAAAAAAGAAGAAGCGAAACATGTTCGATCAGGTTGAACGATAAAACTAAGCAGTGCCAGGATATTGCTTTCCTTTGCTCTCCTTCACTTCACCTGAGGCCTTGACCTTCATACATTGTGTGAATAATTTATGACCAATGATCACTGTACTCAGTCAACTCATTGATACCTAGAAACGGCAAAAAAGCTTTGATGTATCTGTAACTGGGTTGTTGAATACCAGCTCAGTTTGAAAAGCACTTTACACATTTCAAACAGATAATTATTGTCATTTAATAACCTGAGACGCTCAGGCTTGGATGTTTGAAGTTGTACAAGTTAAACTTTAATGGGGTAAAGAAAAAAACAAACCTTGGTAATTTCCTCAGTTGTTTGGGAGTAGTATTGCCTCGCATTAGGTTGATTCTAATAAGATTGAATAGTTGTCATTTTAAAGGTTCAAGGTGTCAAGATATTACCTGATTATATCCTGAATACACAACCAAGTCTCTGCAGTGGTACAGGTAATCATTGTACATAAAACTTGTCATCAAATTCAAACAGTCTGAGCTAGTTTTGTGTACCTAAAAACTTTACCACCTCATCAGTCTTTTAGACAAGCCCTCCTTTAAAAATGTACTGAAATATATCAACGCAAAATAATCCAGGATAAGGATTGTATTCTTCTAACAAACATGCAACTCAGATGCTTCGATTTCAAAACAGAAACCCCTTTTCAAAACAATGAACGTGCCAGGAAACATTTCAGCTGATGTGTAGTCCAGATCCTAACCCTTAGCAGAATTTTTCACATAACACTTTGACTTTGCGGTGGGAAAAAAAAAAAAAAAAAATGTAAGAGCTGAAACCACCAGTAGCACAAAAATTCAAGGGTAAATCAATGTGGCGAGCTCGAAAGACATTTCTAGCTTACAGCGTTGAGGAGGAGGCAGGAAACGGAAAAAGCGAAGATGACGACCGTTTCAAGAGAACTGTAATTGTGTGCTGCAAAACCACAGTCCAAAGTATATACCAACACAGGAGCAATTTAAAGGGGAAAAAATACATATTTGTGAACCTCTTTCAAATCCTGAAATGCAAGACTATGGAGGATATATATAATATATATAAAATTTAGGTTTGCAGAAATGCAAAATTGATCCATTTAAAGTCATGTAGAACTTAAGTTGTTCTTGACTGTAAAGAAAACAAACTTTACTTCTTATTAATATTCAGAATAAAAAGCTGTTATATTAGCCTTCTTTGTTTTCTTTAGATTAAAAAAGCCATTTTTCTGTCATCATTGACTTAGATATCAGTTTTTCACAAGTATGCTTAAAGTTTCAGTTCAGATGATCCCTTACAAATTTTCTGAACTCATTTTAAGGCTAACTGCTTAACTGGAAACTAGAAATATTTGAGCTGCGTTCACACCGTAATAAATATCCTTTTAGAAGCATTTCACTTCCCGATGCTTGGTTGACGACCGTTGAGTAGTGATGCTAAATGCTTTCATTGTTCTTGTTATTTATGTTGCATGATCAGCAGGTAACCCGTCGACTGGTCTCTACGGCATCTGATTTATATTGGGTCAAATTTCAGGCTGAATAATTGCAACATACTTTTTATCTGTTTATCCAAAGGTTGAAGAGTCCCCGTCAGGTCACGGTCAGTCAGGATGCTTTAACCTGATAGCTTTCTGTCACTGGGTCTTGCTTAATTTGTGGTTTTTAACTTTTTGCATCTCTTTTTTTTTCACCCTCTTCGTTCGAATCGTTATCAGGACTTTTCAGAACGTTCTCTCAACAGAACATTTATTTCTTTTCATTCTCAGATAAGTTGTGTTGATTAGCAAATGTAGACAAACTTTGTTGGGACATTATTTAATTTACCATCTGCATTTTAATCAAATTAATGAGTCATTTTGTTATGTAGTCATATTGATTATATAACTACATATTGAAGATTTAACAATTCAAAAATCATACAATTAACAAGAAACAAATTGAAAACTTGAAATTATTTCATATAAGTAATATTGGATTGAAAGATAATGCTGATGCATGTTTGTAGGACGTGTAAAAAACCAAACAAAAAAAGCACATTTTTTTAATTTGTGCTTTAAATTTGCAAAGGTAGTAAAAGGTTTGTGGTCTATAGTGGCTCCAAAACAGGCCAAGGGCCGTGTCTAAGCTGTCTCAACAAGTCTCAGTATTTAAACTGCTCATTGTAAAGTAACAAAACAACTAATCAGATTTTTGCTTGTTTCTACAAAAAATAAATCAAGAGCTGATTGATATTAGGAAAATATGCAGTTGCAATATTGTTGAATATTGCAATGGCAATATCAGTTTTGTTGAAGCCACTTTTTTCTTACTTTTCTTTCATTTCTGTCATCACGACGCTCACCACACTCTGTTTTATCACTGTGATGATAACGTTGGAACATTTAGTGCTGTCCAAGCAGTCCTTTGTGGTATTGATGTTGCGTACATTGATACAGAGATGTTGATTAAATCTTTGATATATTTTGCAGCCCTAATTACCACTCAGTGCGAAAGTTTTATATCCCTGTTCTAATCTGGGTTTATAACAAGAAGATAATAACTAATCGGATTCTCCAGGTGGAGTAAAATGTGTAAATGTCACTTTAGAGCCTTCACCGAGGCGTTAAGCCAGCCTAGCTAGACGAAGGTTAATAAGATGAATCCTTCTCTCCTTCTGTCTTCTCTGCAATATTTTTACATCCCAGTCCAAAGGGGTTTCAGTCTTCCTCTGACTTGCCGTTCAGCTTATAATTCGTCTCACTTGGAGGCTCATTTCGAGCTGATACCGTCTCGTTTCCTCAACAATTTTAAAAAGAAACTAGGGATGAGCAGATTCTTCTATGCTCCCGCTGGCTTATGGTGGAAATACGTCTTGTCTGCTCTGCCCTTGGTAAGCACTTTTTGTGGGTGAGGCCACTTTTCACCGCGCCCCCCCGCTTGTTTCTGCTGAAGTGGATGGTGCTACATTATAGTGGGTAACTTAAAACGACCCAGAGACTGCAGCAGTTAGCAAAATATTGAGACAGCTCATGGAAAAAATAATGTTTGCGGGGACGAAGTGGACACGTTCAGCTGTCCGTGTGCGCTTTATTAGTTGGATAACTTACTGCTGCTTCCATTCGTCATTGTCATAATGAGCTAATAAAGGAATAAGGACGATCGTCATTTGATTTATAGGACTGACCGTAAGCAACCACGATGAGCAAGTTTAAATCAGGCAATGATTAAATCAGACTGTCATCATTGCTGTGAAAAGAGCTTCACAGCTGCTGAAAATTTGCCACACAGTCGTGATATCCTGCTTACTGGTTTGCTTATGAGCAGAGCGTCAGACCTGTGCTGCTGCTTCTCCTGAGTGAATCAGGTCAACCACAGGATGGAAGGTTTTGTTTTGTTTTTTTAACTTCAATTTTCAGATAGTCCTGATATCGAAGCTCGCAGAATCAAGTAGGAGGTTCTGCGGGAATTCTTTGCACGGTTATAGAAATACCAAAGGCTGGTTGTTCTTGTTTGAAACGCCTGTGCAGGAAAAGACTAGTGACGCTTCACAAGTCAGTGAGGATGGCTGAGTTTTAGCTGCATTTCTCGCCACCTTTATATTAGCTAAAAGCCTTTTTCCTTGCAGGGTATGAACATATCAATGTTTATCTTTCAAGAGGATTCAGATGTTTCAGGAAAAGGCTAAAAGAAGCAACCTAACAATAAGATTGGCCTGGCTCTTATCGTTGTGTAGTGTCATAACAAGAGATGATTCAGGATTTACTCTCATAGGGAGACATCTGGGCTGGAATTTGAGAGCCACGGTAGTGTTTTGGCAGAGGCTACATCGTGCTAAAGCCTCTGACACACGGCTATCAGCCACTGTCTCGTCACTGAGCACACAGTGCCAAGGTCACGTCCACGCACACACAGGCAGCACGCTGCAGCTTATGTCATCGCTTAATCAAGGGATCAAGGGTGACAGAAAACACAGACGTTTGTTTATATTTAGATGGAGGACGGAGATATGATGGGAGATGCTGAGCCGGATGTGGCCGGCTGGTTCTTGGAATCTGGTTCCCAGCTCAACCGAGAGCTTGATCAACAAAAGAAAACTCAGTCCTTTAAAGGACATCCTGCTCTTTGTTCTGTTTTATTCCAGTAACCAAAGAGACAAAGTGTGGGACTAAACTGGATTTAGTTGAAAACATACAGCATACACACCTGTGTGTCACACTGAATTCATCTGAACAAAGCTCAAAACTGTGCTTCCCCTTCATCATTGTTAACAAGGCATTTGAGTACTCAGGTATACTAATTTTACAGGTTTTAGAAGAACAACCAAACTGGAGCTTCATGGTTTAATGCAAAAACTCAAGATTAACAAATAGTTTTTGTTGTTTTTAAAATTGCAAATTAAAAAAAACAAAATCAGCTTATCATATCCTAGAACTCTGCCAGAAATAATTGAGTATTTAATTTGTCATAGAGTTGGTTATTTTCACATAAAACAGTATCTTTAGTTAAATGACTTACTGCTATTTTTTGAATATCTGGAAAAAAAAAACTTTAGTGAAGAAAAAGTAGTTTTTTATGTGTATTTGTTTGTATTTTCTAGAGCCGGTGATGAGACTGTAGCTGAATGCAGCGTGTCGTTTTATCAAATTTCTTGGGTCTTTTCATGTTTATCAGTTCTTTATTACTATCTTCAAGCTGTTTTAACCAATAAAAGGTTATTTTTGTGAGTCTCAGAGGCACGTAAAGTGAAGAACTTTAGATGCATGTAAAATATTCCATGAGCTCTATTATTATTATAAAGCTGCAGCTCACCACATCCCCGTTGATAAATTTAAAATAAAATAAAAACAGGGTGTTTGCTATTTTTTATTTCCTTGCTGTTATAGTATGACGTGTAAACTCCCAGGCTTGATGTGACATAAGGCTGACTAAAGTACTATAATACAAAAAATAAGAAGATCGATGCATAGGTTTTTTATTATTGTGCAAAGTGTCAACCGAATGTTTGACTCCATTTTTCCATTGTGCGACGGTTGTGGTTTTTATTAAGACCTGTTTCTGCTTCTGTTTGAAGATCACAGATGTGTCCTTGCCAAACTACCTGGTGGCCTCCTCTGTGGGTCTGTTGCCCACACAGCTTCTCAACTCGTACCTGGGCACCACGCTGCGCACCATGGAGGACGTCATCGCTGAGCAGAGCATCAGTGGCTACTTTGTATTCAGCCTGCAGGTGAGCCCGTGGGGGTGTTAGATGTGCTGTAGTGAAAGATGTGTTTCACACGTGTCAGCTTCATCCAGTAAGTCTGCTTTTATAGCTTTTTTTATAGCTTGTATTTCCATGGGTTCTCAGACGACTCCTGCTTGTTTTCATTGGTGTTGTGAACCATTTTGTTCCAACTGGAGTTGAAGTAGCTTATTATTGCTGAATTTATCTGTTTCCAGTCTGCTAAATGCGCTGCGAGACTCATCAAATGTTGTTTTGTTTAGTTTGATTTGTTATTTTTGGAGTTTAAAGTCTAAAACGCGCCGGGAACGCCGAAGCCTGGCGTGATGCACTCTGAGCATTGTGGCAGCAGTGGCACCTATAACAAGCATTCTGAGAAAACGAGACAGGACGCACCTGTTCCTCGCTTCTTGGAAAAATATTTACCGTGGCGAGACATGGAACTGGAGTGCTTGTTGCTGCGAGTGAAGCGACAAGCAGATCTGGACCACGCCTTGCAAATGATGTGGTGCGTTTTGTTAATGAGTGACTGATATGTTTCAACCTTTTATGGGATTTTCAGATCCAGCAAAATAGTTGTACTGTTTCCTAATGTTCATGCAAATGATAAATTCTGCACTGCATGATAAGGTTACTATTACCTTGATACACATAAAGCTAGGAAACAAAGTATGCGGTGACTTTTTTCATTTGGCTGAAAACCAATGCACGTTCTGGTTGTTGCTTTGTAACTGAATCTGTATCATCACTGTCGACCCAACTTTAAAAAAGCATGCGTTCCTTTGAATATTAAAGTTTTAGTGCTTCACCTGAAGTGGCTCGCAACACCACCTGTCCTCTCACGTGTCAGTAAACGATAGCAGAGGAAGAAGACGCAACCAGAAGACATTTAGCATCTGTCGTAGCTAGAACAAATGAATTAATAAATAAGTAAATAACAATAAGATGATGTCTATTAGTTGAACCCCAGGTTTCTATAGAAGATCTTGCAAAATAACGAATATTTGTAAACAACAAGAAGTTCATAATTTTGCAGAAAACGTAACAAATGGAAATGTTCCCATGTTCTGTGGCAGGGTTATGGAAAAGTAATATCTTACCTGTTGTAGATAGCTCTTTGAATGACGTCTTTTTGGAGAAATTGTTCAATTTGAACTGGATTGACAAGCTAACGGCTAGTCTGAGCCGGGTCAGGACCAACGCAGATTGCAGTTGTCTTGAAACAACCCTAATCTCCAGAATTTAATAGCTCCTCATGTGGTTGTTTGCATCAACTATAAAGATTTTGAGATTGAAGTTGTTTTAATATGGCAGCAATCCACTCGCTCAGACTAGCTGGTAGCTCCTTGATCAGTCCATCCATCCAGTTTTTATCCTCTTGTTCCAGTTCAGGGTCGTGGGGAACCGGTGCCTAATTCCAGAGATCATTAGATGACAGGCGGAGACACCCTGGACAGGTCACCAGTCCATCACACCGACACATAGAGACAAATGGAATAGACAACCGTTTATGCTCTCACTCACAACTAGGGACATTTTAAAGTTGTCATTTAACCTCAAAAAAACAAACGTGTGTCAGTTTGGAGAAATAGAGTTTAATTCTGACTGGTTGATGACCTAACCTGAGATTGTTCAAAGAGTTATCTACAACAGGTAAGATATTCATTGTTCATAACCGTTCCACAGAACCCCCACTTTGAAAGATCTGAACTATCGCTTGAATGCTTTCAACTGCAACTTATAAATGCAATAATTTGGAGTGACAAACTCCTGATCGTGCTAATTCATCAATGAACAACAGATGAAACCTGTTTGTTTATTTTAGTCCAGATTTGAACACATCTGAACCGTCGTTGTGTCGTGGGGCTCCAAGCAAAAAGTCATTTGTGAAAAAAAGAAATGCAATACTTTACTAGCGTCTGGGTCAGAGATTGTACTGACGTTTCCCACAGTTTCAGCTTTGGTTAATCAATACAGTTACACAATACTAAGGGGTGGTTTCTGCATGAGAAGTCAAGGGTCATTAAATGTGTTTTATCCAGAAGGATTTCTCTGTGTTTGTCAACTGTTTTGTGTAAAATACAGAAACTGTGCTGTGATTGTAAGACCGTAAGGTATACATTTATTGTGGTTCCTTTTATTTAAAGTAACACTTTAAGTACATCTGGATATAAAGCAGTTCAGTTGAAAACAAAACACAAAAGCAAGGGAACACGCCAACGCCTTTCGTGCGCTCTCCCTCCACAGATCATCATCAGCATCGGCCTGATGTTCTATGTCGTCCACCGGGCTCAGGTCGAGCTGAACGCAGCCATCGCCGCCTGCCAGATGGAGCTGAAGTCGTCCCACATGAACGGCTCCTCGGCCAATCACGGCGGCTTCTCCTACTGCAGCAAGAGGGCGGCAGCCGGCAGCGCCGCCTGCATCAACATGGTGTGACTTCAGCCAGAAGCGTAAGACGGCAAAGATGAGAACGTTTTCTGATCTGCCCAGTTGGAAAACTCAGAAACTCTTTTTTTTTTTTGTTTTCCTCTAGTTTTAGACCCGTGGGACCACTCACCTGTTGTTGAAACGGTGCAGTGAGAATAGTTTTGTGGTACGTCATCCTTTTTTTTTTTTTAAGTATTTCCTAATAACTGCTGTTACAGGAGATGTCAATGAAATCCTGATGTTTAGAAGAATATTATAAACGGTGTAAAACATAGCTAGGCTTTAATTGCCTGCAGTCTTTATTCTGAATGTGCAATTTGGAGCTTTCTAGAGAACCAAGGAATTGATTTCTCGTTGCCAACCTATGCACCTTTATCTCATACTGTTTGTTCAGTTTACGTTTTATCGTATTTTCAGGTGACTGTCTACACTCAGTGCTCATTTCGAGCGAGCGAGCAAAAAAAAGGGCATTAAGAAAACGTTTGAATAATTTTGCTTCACCGAGTTTTTTAAGTGTCTTATGTTCGAACTTTACTGAAACCACATCAGCGGACGGGTCCAGGGAAGGAGGAAAACTCAGGAAAGCTTCTTCCAGGAAGTTTAAAGCGAAGTACAGAAGGATTCCCACATTGGAAATATGATGTCAGGTTTTTTATTTTCGTTCAACTCTTCAGTTAATTTTGCTTTGATTTTTACATAATCTTTTGGGCTGCAAGGTTATTTGTCGAGGAATATTGCGTAGTTTTTGTTTGATTAAATAAATCAAAAAAGTGCAATACATCTCAAAAACCACAATGAAAAGGCATGAATGTCACATTCAGTGCTGAAACCAAACTAATCCGAACTTCTGTCCTGCATTCAAGTAAGACAAACCGTTGGTTTTACTTTGAAATTATTACACTAAAGTGAGAGATAAAGGCTTTTATTTTGGTGTAGATTACTAAAAATAATGACTTTTTCTTTCGTTATTGCAGGTGTTTTTGTGTTTAAAACCAAGTTCTCCTGCCGTAGTTCACTTTGCACAACCTGCTGCAGTAAACTCTTTTCTTACATATAAGATAAAGTAGGAGGAGGTTTGGCTGGTTGTGTGGAGAACTGGGGGGTCAATCAAACACAACGTGGGCGCTACATGATGAATGTGGTACTATGTGTGTTTTTCTTTTTTATTATTCTGATGCTGCTCCTCGGACGACGTCTCTCTGAGGAATAATAAGGGCTTCTGTGTTGTTTTTTGTTCAAAACACATTCCATGCTGTCAGTCCTCCGATGCTGTTAATTTAGTCACGTTAGGTGTTGGTTTAAAGGCCCCCCTCCTGTTTGAATTTAGCAATAATATTTCACATTTAAACAAACTCTCAAACCAAGCAGTCTGGAAGCTGGACTTGTTCACCCCTTAGTGTTGATGATGTTTGACTGATTGTCACTATTCCCAGGTTTGTGTTCACGCGTTCAGCCTGCCTTTTTTTAAAATTATTATTATTTTTTATTTCTTTCACCTCCTGCTGCCTCTGATGGATAATCCTGCTGCCTACGATGTGAGGGCCACGTCACGAGATGACAAAATGTGAAAGAGCGTTGCTCAGATTTGTAGCACTTTGGTTGGAGAGTCCCTATTAAAAAAAACAAAACTATTTTTCACCTAAAAATTGATTATTAATCTAATTCTCATTACTGTTGCATGAACATCCTCCAATTTAATGTTTATCAGAAAACAAAAAGGACATTTTACGACTTTTAGAGGTATCTATTTTTCACTTATTTTTTTAAAAGCGAAAAAAAAAAAAAAACCTCCCAAAAACAAAGTGCGATTTAGAAAACTGTTGTGAAAACATTACGATTAATACAAAATAAGAGAAACGTAAAACTCGATTGGCCGACTTAGACGCACTTTGCAGTATTTCAGTCTCTCAGTGGGGACTTTAAAACTTTAGATTGTTTAAAAACAAACGAGCAATTTACACGAAAGGCTTTGGTACTTCCTAGGTGGGCTCCACTTATCTTAGATCTAGTTATGCAACAGCTGATTCCTGAGGGAAGTACATTTCATAGACACCCACAGACGACCTGAGTCTGAGGCGTGACTGCACACCCGAACGACGCTGAGATTAAAGGTTTGAGGGAAAAGGGTCACATTTGGTGCTATGAAATGCAATACTTCCCAATCTGTATCAAGTGCATTACACATATACTGTATTTTGTAATACAGAGAATTTTACAGTGTATAAATATTATTTATCACTGTACGATGCTTGTTCAGTGTTATTTATGAAAGAGACAATAAAACTTGTCAGTATTTGTTATACTTCTTTTTGTCCAGACGTTTTACTTCAGCCTTCATCATAAACAGAAAAAACACCTGAATTTATTTTGAAGGGTGGCAAAGTCTACTAAAATAATCATATAAAAAAGGAAGGAAGACTTGCCTTAGAGGTCAACGTGTGTAAATAAAGACCCGTTTTCCTTCTCTGAACCACCTGTTGGTTTTAAGATGATGAAACAGCTTAAAGTGACGATGATTAAACTTGAACCAGTCAGTTTCTGTTGAGACGAAGCTCATTTTAAAATATTTATTTTCCATCCGTACACTATATAGGCATTAACGTGATAGTTCAGACCTTTTGAAGTGGGGTTATGTGGAAAGGTTGTGAACTGTTAATATCTTACCTGTTATAGATAGTTCTTTGAACGAATTGTTTGAAGAAACAACTTAGACGGTCCGTCCAAGTTGGACTGCCATCCTAAAACGGGTCCAGTCTCAAAGGATTTCATAGCTGTTCGTACAAACGTGATTCTATCACGCCTTTACGTCGCTGTAAATTTTATACTACAGTCATTTATCATTGAACATTATGGTGGCAGCAGGTTGTAGCACTCCTTTCAGCAGGAGTATCAGAATATTTTTGCAGGAAAACCCACATTGTTTCAGCTGCATTAGGCTGAAGTTGTTTTAAGATGGCAGCTGTCACCTCTGGTCATAGCCATGCACTAGCTAGACTAGCGGTTAGCTCATCAGTTTGGTCAGAATTAAACTGTTTGCCGTTCAAAGAGCCATCTGCAACAGGTAAGATATTAACTGTTCATAACCAATCTCAACTATTCCTTTAAGGTGGAAAAAAAAAGCAGCAAATGGTGAAATTGTGTTTGTTTTATTGTATTTTTGTGAATTTTTCTCTCTTTTTTTGTAAATTTAGTTGTGTTTTGAAGTCTTGTTGTCACTTTTGTTGCTTGTTTTTGTAAATTTGGGAGTTTGTGAAATGTTTTATTTTTAGTAATTTTATGTTTTCTGTTCCCCTTGATGTCCTCTAAACGTTTTTT